>JAVXUO010000072.1:0-192711 GCA_033065855.1 Escallonia rubra | reverse complement strand
TAACCAATAAGTAATGTAAAAACATGAGACACAAATTTGTATATTGAAATAAATGTTATATCTGATAAGTTGGAGATTCTTTATACTATATTGTTGGTATTTAAACTAAAATAATCTTATTTAATTATGAATTTTATCACCTAAATTATTTAACAATATAATAACCAAAAATCTAAAGAGCAAAAGCTAAATAAAAAGTTTGTTTAGAAAAACTTTAAATCTATGCTACTTATTAAGGGAAAACAAAGTTTAGTGTAATAACTTTTTGGTATTATAAATACCAACTACAATAGTGACAAGTCGCATTTCATGAAAACTCTTAAAAAGTGGGACAAAATAAAAATCTTAAGTGGTACTGTAAATAACTACCTGTAAGAACATGTTTGGTATTCACAAATTAAAATTCATTAGAAATAAATTTAAAGGCCAAGTTTGATATGATATTTTGCTAACTTATTTTTGGACACGCAGGCTAACTTATTTTTTAGTAATTTAAGATTAATTTAACCAAATATGACAATAAACAAATGGTTCAACTTTTTTTTTAAACAAAAATTATACTATTAATTTTATTTTTACATAGGATTGCGTGCTACTATGACTCATAAAGAGAATGTAAAAACATGAGACAAACTTATATTGAAATAAATGTTGAAGCTTACTAAGAGTTAATATGATTACCAGCACTTATACAAACTTGAAATAGGAAAAATATTAGTAATCGTTAAAATAAATGTTGTACCTCATAGTTCCGGATGTAAAATTGCTTTTTATTCTTAATCAATAAATAAAATTATTTGAACCTATGCACTACTACAATCATCTGAATATATTATAAAGTTAGAATTCAATCAGCAATCTACACAGCAAAAAGATAAAGTAAGTGAACATATAAAAGAATTTCTTAACCATACACCATTGCACTATCGTGTGTAGTCCATTTGACATATCTTTTACTCAATCACATAGTAGTATAATATTTACTAAAATAAATTTGTGTGATCGTTGTTTTAATATTATCTTTAACTATTGTGTGTAATCGTACGGTATTTAACAAAGGAAATAAATGTGGAATCAGTTCGGTATTTACTATTTTGGAATATTTTCAAGTTTTACACTTTTTTTTGAGTTCCTTATGATGATACTTATATGTGAAATGTATGATTGTGACATATTTTAAATTTGATGGTTCACTTCGCATGAATATAAATAAAGCTTCGTTTAAACCCATCAATACAACAGTCAAATACCCAATATTAACTATACCAAAAATATACTGACACTCAAATGTATAGATACATAAGTCGTTAAATGTAATTGACTTGGACCTTGCCCGGATACCGAACTAGTAATATATAGTAAACGAAGAGAGAAATACATTGATAACTTCTTTACACGACACACTATCGTTTCTTTACATGACACTTCACCACATTATATTGTCAATGTGAAATAGACTTATAAACATTATGTACTAAATAAGATAGTGTCACTTAAGATCTTCAATCTTACCTTGGATAGGCTCCTTATTTTAACTGCAATTGATTTCTATATTAGTACGCCTTATTTAAATAAAAAATTAATTTTAATCATTTTGAAACTCTACCTAATCAATATACTAATCTATTAAGACTTCATTTCGACAATTATGTTCTCAAAAAGTTCTCTCTAATATGAAAACTAAAATCCATATATTAAAAAAAATAGCAAATGAGGATTAGAACAAAAACATGAAATGATAAATGGTTAAAATTTTAAAAGAATCTTTATTGGTAAATTAATTATCTATCATCGAATTATGTTTTCCACGTGAAATCAACTACAAACATTATAAGTGCCCCTCAAGGACTAAAATATTATCTTGGATGGAGTCCTTATTTCTTGATAAATTAATTTTCATATCAGTAAGCTTTATATAATTAAAAAACCAATTCTAAATATTCTGAAAATCTAACTAATTAATGAACTAAGTTATTATGACTTAATTTTAACTATTGTATCCTTAAAATCCTTCTCTGATATGAATATAAAAATTTATATATCTAGAAAAAGAAAATAACATATTAAAAAAAATGATACAATTGAGAATGAAACAATAAAAATAACGTAACAATTGATTTACATTTGTTTTATTTAAATATATGCTTACTGTAATTTATGTGAAGATTTATCAATATAATATATAGTTTTTAGCATCTTTTGGTAGGATTAAAAAATTGACGTTATTTTTGAGTGGGACTACACGACCAACAAATGACTATATAATGTTCACTAAAATTGCAATAATGATAAAATTTATTTGTAAATCTGATTGTTGAAAAGGATTTAAAACTATATATTATATACTAAACACGTATATGTGTGTGTGTGTGTGTGTCAGTGTATGTGTATGTGTATGTGTGTGTGTGTGTGTGTGTGTAGGTCCCTAAGTACACCTAGAGGGGGGTGAATAAGTGTTTTACAACTTTGAGTATAAATTTAAAAACGAGATTACAAAGTAATGACAGATATAACAATAATAAATTCAACACAGAGATTTATACTAGTTCGGCCCCACCAGCTTACGTCCAATCCCCGAGCACTCTACACAAGGGAGACCTACTCGAGCCTTTCACTACTTTTTTTCACTTTTGCTAAATCTGAGCCTGACTATTTTTGAAAAATCAAATTTTAAACTGATTAATTAATTCCTATCTTTAGTGACAAAAACAGTCACTATTCACATCCACACACACTAGTTCACCTTAAATGCACACACTCACCTTCTTCTTTGCGGGGCTGCTAGAACACACACTGAAGTGTATCATCTTCACGCACATACACACTACCACCCTTAAGCACATTCATGACACCTAACTACACCTATTAACAGACATTAATTCACATATCAACACTGAATTACACACATATTCCTCACATAATTCACCTTCAAACACACACATACCCACTGTCACCCTCGCCCACAGTGTCCACCAAGACACACACACTGCAAATTTGAAAGTTTACCTCTTGAAGCTAGCCCTAATTTCCTCTCCTTTCTCCCTGTTTTTCTCTTCCCCCGAGCTGCCCTGTTTCGTGTTCTTCTTCCCTGTTCCCTCTCTGTTTCTTTGTTTCTGCTTGCTTTGTTTTCCTTCTCTCTCTCTCTCTTTTTATCTTTTTTTTTTCTTTCCTTTGGTTACCTGAAATTCCTCATCCACATAAATCCTTATTTAATTGGCTATGTTAGCTTAGTCATCACAATCGAGCAAGTGGTGTCACTATGTCAAAAAATGCTTAACAAAATTTTTACACACTTTTCAAAATAGCACTTTAGCCCCCAAAGTTTTCAAAATTACACTTTGGGCCCACAACTTTTAGAATTTTTTTTTCAAAGCCAAACTAACCTCCCATTTTATTCTAATTACTCAATTATCGATAAAAATAATAATGCCGATTAAAATAATTCTCTCGATTAATCTAATTCTCGATTAGATTAAATCAGGGTATTACACAAGACACCCATCAACACCCCGCAACACACATTCAATCACATAAACACTGATGCCAAGGAAAGTGGGTTCGTACTTACGTGGAGGTGCCACAAAGGCTGCAGTCCGAGTCAGCTTCCAAGTATGTTGATGTGAGACACAGCAAGGGTGGAACAAGGGCAGAGACCAAGGGCTTCCCAGACATAGCTAGAGGGTGGCAGTGCTGGGAAGGAGATAGCGCAGGATGAATATACGACGACAGTCACAGTCCGATGCTTAGGTCCAAAGTCAGGGTCCTGTATGTTTCTCTCTCTAGAATTCTAGAGTGAGAAAGTGAAAATGTTCTGAAAATGTCCAAATGTTATCTCCTCCTTCTAATGAATTCTCAAGACCTCTATTTATAGAGATTGAGATGATGATGTCATTAACCGACACGTGGCGCTCCCCGGGAGTGACACGTCACCGGGGGGTCCACGAGTGCCGGTGCTCCATGGACTGTCAGATCGCATATTCAACCGGCCTGCTCCTCACAGCGTCGCTCTGTCTGTCTGGAAAGACTGGCTCCCACCGCATCGGTGTGGCCAGAGAACCCCCTTGATCTAGCCTCCAATCCAAGCCCTTGCGGAGTCCCACAGGCCTGGCAGCGGTGGGGAAGACCCGACGCCCAACTGCCAGGTGAACTAGGCGCGATGCCCTCCGAAGACCTGCTCCCGTCTCGGAGTGACCCGGGGGTCATAGTCCCTAGGGGTGCCGACGCAAGCCCCCAGTGCCGGAGCACGTAGGCCAGTCACGCAGGCACCCTGACGGAGATAGTGTCCCGGAGGAGTCGTCTATTCCGCAGGCCAAGGTAGCATCCCGGAGGAGCCGTCTACCCGGCCGGCCAAGGTAGCATCCCGGAGGAGCCGTCTACCTGGCGGAAGGGGAGTCGAAGAGCTCCCTGGCAGAGATAGTGTCCCGGAGGAGTCGCCTATCCCTGCGGGTGAGTCCTTATGCCGGAGCACTCGGAGCATGTCAAGGTAGCATCCCGGAGGAGCCGTCTACCCGACTGGCCGAGGTAGCATCCCGGAGGAGCCGTCTACCTGGCGGAAGGGGAGTTGAAGAGCTCCCTGGCAGAGATAGTGTCCCGGAGGAGTCGCCTATCCCCGCGGGTGAGTCCTTGTGCCGGAGCACTCGGAGCATGTCAAGGTAGCATCCCGGAGGAGCCGTCTACCTGGCGGAAGGGGAGTTGAAGAGCTCCCTGGCAGAGATAGTGTCCCGGAGGAGTCGCCTATCCCCGCGGGTGAGTCCTTGTGCCGGAGCACTCGGAGCATGTCAAGGTAGCATCCCGGAGGAGCCGTCTACCCGACTGGCCGAGGTAGCATCCCGGAGGAGCCGTCTACCTGGCGGAAGGGGAGTTGAAGAGCTCCCTGGCAGAGATAGTGTCCCGGAGGAGTCGCCTATCCCCGCGGATGATGTACACTCCGGAGAGTGGGTTGAAGCATGTTCCATGACCAAGGCAAGGTGCGCATGGTGTGATGAATGAGTGTGGTGCCCGGGGGCATGATGACATGATTGTGGCGCATGGGCGCGATCAAGTGAGTAAGGTGCCGGGAGCACGTCTATGTCAATGGCGCGGCGCATGGGCGCGACGGAGTGCGTAAGGTGCCGGGGGCATGTTTGTGTCAATGGTGGCGCATGGGCGCGACAGAGTGCGTAAGGTGCCGGGGGCACGTTGGTGTCAATGGTGGCGCATGGGCGCGACAGAGTGCGTATAGTGCCGGGGGCACGGTAGTGTGACAGAGAGCCTGGGGGCACGGCTGTATCAGCGGCGCGGCGCATGGGCGCGACGAAGTGTTGGAGTGTGACGCCCGGACGTCGGTGATGGGGGTCATGAAGACGACCTTCGGGCGACGGATGATGAGCGTCGTGGAGTCGCGGAGTTGTGTCCGGGCGACGGGGGTCGCGGAGTTGTGTCCGGGCGACGGGGGTCGCGGAGTTGATGGACGACGGACGACGGACGTCGTGAAGTTGATGTACGAACGGATGTCGGGAGGTTGTTGCAGGACAGACGTCGCGAGGTTGATGTACGAACGTCCGTAAGGTGATGCACGACGGACGTCGCGAGGTTGATGTACGAACGTCCGTAAGGTGATGCACGACGGACGTCGCGAGGTTGATGTACGAACGTCCGTAAGGTGATGCACGACGGACGTCGCGAGGTTGATGTACGAACGTCCGTAAGGTGATGCACGACGGACGTCGCGAGGTTGATGTCCGGATGATGGGCGAAGGGCGTCGCGAAGGATGCAAGGTCTCTTGAAAAGAAGTGAAGGTGCTAAGCCACAAGGGGGAGGCCGAGGCCGACCCCAAGAGGGAGGCCAAGGCCGAGGCCGACCCCAAGGGGGAGGCCAAGGCCGAGGCCGACCCCAAGGGGGAGGCCAAGGCCAACTTCCTTGGGCAAGTGTCATGGCGCGTCGTTGGGCGACGGGCGACGGTCGAAGTGTCATGAGGCTTGGTCACGTTACTTGAGCGTGCATGCTTTGACCGGTTGTGAGCGTTGAAAATGTATGTTGCTTGTGCGGACGTGTCATGCAAAGTGGGACCGTAGTGGGCCTTTGGGTGCGACCAGAATGGGTTGGGAACATAAGCCCCCTGCGTGTGGTGTGCGCGGAGGGTAACCCGAGCGGGCACCGCACGCATAAACACTTAGGAAGATTTTATGTTGTTTGGCTGGAGTGTTGTTGAGGTCGTCTGCATGATGGTGATAAAGAGTAGGTGGCTCGAGCCACCTCGTGCACCACCTACGAAAGCTTGGAATGCTTGGGGGTTGAGACCAAGATACGATGATAGGGCGCAGGGGCGCGAGCACGTAAACGGCGCCCGGGCGACGGACGACGAGTGTCGCGGAGACGTCACCCGGGCGATGGGCGACAAGCGTCGTGGAGACGGCGCACGGGCGCTGGCGACGAGCATTGGACAATGAATAAGAGTAAGTGGTTCGAGCTATCTCGCGCACCACCTACCAAGGGCGTTGATGTCGAGGGACATCGTCATGAGGGGCGCGACAAGGGCGCGGCCGGACGTCGCGATGCGAGGGCAATCCACGACGAGCGCATATGCGTGGGCAATGTACGTCGGTCAAATACGTTGATGTCAGGGACGTCGGGACGAGGGGCGCGACAAAGGCGCGGTCGGGCGTCGCGATGCAGGGGCAGTCCACGACGGGCGCAAGGGCGCGAGCAATGGAAGGCGATCGATGTTGCAAACAAATTTTTTTTTTTTTTTAAGTTCTTGGCCTTGGTTGTCGGCCTTTGGATGGATATGGGGAGGTCGAAGATGGCGGGGTGGAGTTGGGTGTTGTGCTTGAAGTGAGGAAGTTATGGGTATGAATGGAAATGAGAGATGGAGAGGTGGTGGAAGGTTGATGACCTTGGTATGGGGAAGGCCGAAATGGATGGCCTTGGTGGTGGCCGAAGGTGAAGGGAGGGGGATGGGTGGAAGAGGAGTTAAGAGAGGAAGGGGAAGAAGAGGGA
The DNA here is from genome assembly GCA_033065855.1 of Escallonia rubra. Taxonomy (NCBI): domain Eukaryota; kingdom Viridiplantae; phylum Streptophyta; class Magnoliopsida; order Escalloniales; family Escalloniaceae; genus Escallonia; species Escallonia rubra. The sequence continues at coordinate 185,732 of JAVXUO010000072.1, read as the reverse complement.
AGGTGGAGGTGGGCCGAGGCCGAGCTTGGGGAGAAGGGAGAGGGGAAATGGGAAGAAGGTGAAGAAGGGGATGGCGGCGGCGGGGTGCCGTGGTGGCCGAGGCCGAGGGGTGGGGGGAGGGGAAGGAAGGGGAAGAGGAAGATGGGAGAGAGAGGAAAGGGGAAGGGAGGGGGAGGGCCGAGGCCGAGGGGGTAGGGGAGGGAGGGCCGAGGCCGAAGGGGAGGGGAGAGGGGGAGGAAGGGGGAAGGGGGAAGGGAGGCGGCGGCGGTGGGGTGCCGCGGTGGCCGAGGCCGAGGGGTAGGGGAGGGGAAGGAAGGGGAAGAGGAAGAGGGGAGAGAGGAAGGGGAAGGGAGGGGGAGGGCCGAGGCCGAGGGGGTAGGGGGAGGAGGGCCGAGGCCGAGGGGGTAGGGGAGGGAGGGCCGAGGCCGAAGGGGGAGGGGAGGGAGGGGGAGGAAGGGGAAAGGGGAAGGGAGGCGGCGACGGTGGGGTGCCGCGGTGGCCGAGGCCGAGGGGTAGGGGGAGGGGAAGGAAGGGGAAGAGGAAGAGGGGAAAGGGGGGGCGGCGTGGTGAAGAAGAAGAAAGAAGAAGAAAGGGGAAGAAGTGGGCGGCGGCGGCGGCGGCGGGGTGCCGGGGTGGCCGAGTGGCGGGGAAGGAGGGGCGGGGGGGAGAGAAGAGGAGGGAGAGGGAAGGTGGGTGCGAGGCCGAGGGTCGGCGTCGGCAGGAGGCCGAAGTGGTTGGCGGCGCCGCAAGGGGGCTGGGCGGCGCGAAGAAGAAGAAGAGAAAGAGAAAGAGAAAGAGATGAGGAAGAATTAGGGTTTAGAAAAATTAGGGTTTTTCGGGTAAAATGGGTCTGGATCCGGGTTGGGTCGGGTACACCACATAGAGGGAATGGGCGCGGGTCGGTTCGGGTTCGTGGGTAGGGTTTGGTCAGATTTGTTTGAAATTCAAATTCGAATAAAATAATAATAATAATAATAATAATTAATTTTTTTTTTTGGGCAGCCCTAAGGAGGGAGGCCCCAAGAAGATTTTCATAATTTGCAAGATGAGAGTGAAATAAATGGGATGGGAGAAAGATGAATCTTTCTATGAGAAAGAGAGAAGTTGTTTATGAAGTGGGGAAAGGGTGATGGGGTGTTGGATGGTGAGGGAGGAGAGGAAAGTGTGAGAGGGAGAGTGATGAGAGCATGAATGTGGGGAGCATGTGGGGAGATGAAAAACTTGAAAATTTTTCTAAGTGTTGAAATTTTTTTTTTTGAGTTCGGGCAAGGATGCTAAGGGGAGGCCGTTGAGGGTGGTCATTGATGACCGGTTGCGAAAAAAATGAAAATTTTTCTAAGTGTTGGGCTGAGACAAGGATGCCGAGGGAGACCACTGAGGATGATCATCGATGACCGGTTGCGAAAAAAATGAATTTTTTTCTAAGTGTTGGAAAAGTGAATGCAGGATGATGATGCGACCGTAGTAGCGCGGCTCGAGCCACCCCGCGCACCACGTACCAAGTCATTGCAATGTGAGACCGAAGGGATTGGGAAGGGGTGAAGCCCCCAAGGGAGTGGGTGATGGCAAGAAGGGTGATATCAATAGACTTGTGCAAGATCAATGTAGCTTGAAAATTTTCTAAGTCTGGAAAATGTAACTTCATTGATAACGAAGGATAGGCAACATGCCTTGATACATGGGTATGGAAACTTGCAAAATGAACGAAAAAATTACAAGTGTGGAAAATGCACTAAGGCATGCCCTTATGTCCCGTACTTAGAGTTTGAGCTCTCCGGACGCAATCTTGTCGGCGAAGACAAACTTGAGGCCCCTGCACCACTTGAGGCCATGACCGACCTTTCGATGATAGGGGCAGTAGTTGTGATGGGCTAAGTCTTCCGGGGTAGGTTCATTGTCGACATTGGGCAGGGTTATGGCATTGTCGTCGATCCATGTCTCAAGGAGATCTCTAACAGTCTTCAAGTCACACGGGTATTCCGGGGCAGGCATCGGCTGCCCTCTCTTGTCAGGACGCCCGTCCCTTCCTTGGGACTGACGCTTGCGGTTGTTGTCGTCGTTGCTAGCTGCTTCCGTCGTCGTGGCCAAGGCAATATGAGGTTGGGGCTTTGGAGTCTTTGACGGACCGACCGAGTCATAGGTGCGTCGTGCAGCTTCCTTGAGATGTCCCCAAGACCGAAGCTGGAGGTTTTCAAGGTAGACTCTGTAGGTGTCCTTCATGTTCTTGATGCAAATGGGCACAAGGGTTTCATCCTTGCTGAAGTCAGTGCACTCCAAGCACTTGTGATGAAATCGCGTAACATAGGTGTTGAGGTCTTCCCCGGGATTCTGGCGGATCCCGGCAATGTCAACGATGGTCACACGTTCCGTCTCATAGTGAAACTTGTCAAGGAAGAGCTGGACCATGTCGGACCATGAGTGGATAGTACTGTCAGGAATCTGATGATACCAAGAGTAGGCGAGGCCAGTCAGGGACTTGTGAAATTCCCGAAGCTTCAAAGTGTCGTCTTCCCCGTAGTGCTCGAGGGAGCCAGCAAAATGGGTGAGATGCTCGCGGGCGTTGCCTTCTTTGCCGTTGAACAATGTGAAGGATGGTTGCTTGTACTTGACGGGGTAAGGCTTGGTAGCGAGGCTGCCAGAGTAGGGAGCATGGCCTGACAGCTTAGAGGGGGTGTGGGGTAAGGATGACTGCTTGAGACGGTGAAGAAGGGCATCAAGGTCATGCTTGGTGACGTACGACGCATGTGAGGGCTTGTGCCCTGTCGTGATGATTCGAGCACCAGAGCCCCCAGACGGTACAACCTGAGGCATTGAGGGGATGACGATGGTAGAGAGGGGTTGGTGGTGGTGAGCAACTTGTTGGGGCATGGTTTGTACATGGGTAGTGTCAGCTGCTGGAGGCCGGTCGTCAGGAAAGGTCGACTGGAGTAAGCCGGGGGAATGACTTGTGTTTAGGTTTCGACTAGTTATGTTCGGGTTAGGCTCCATCTCAATTGATTCGTGAGTCTCCGAAGTGCTTCGAGCAAGGGCAATGCGTGGCGCCGGGGGCTGAGGTGCCGCGAGTCCTACTGTCGAGGGCCCGGAGGACCAAGGCAGCGGTGGTCGCGACACTGGGGCCTGAGCAGTGTCCAAAACTAGCCCAGGCCTTGAAGGTTGGATATGAGCAGGAGGGGCCAAACCTGGATCTTGGGGTAACACGGGGTGAGTAATGGGCACAGGGTGCGGAGCTCTAAGGCTTTGGGAAATCGGTGATTGTGAAGTCAAGACTTGGATTGATTTTTGCATTTCCACCATGGCTGTCATAAGAGTGGCTATAGTGGGTGAAAACTGCTGGATGGCCGCGTTGACTGTAACTTGTATGTCAGGTGCGGTAGTTTGTGGCTGGTCTTGGAGACGCATAGCACTAGTCCCTTCTTGTTCGCCGAGGTGATCCTCCTCTTGTACGGTGTGGATAAGGCCCTGGCTGGCAGCCCTCGTAGCTTTTCGTTGTCTAGGCATGGAGACTGAGTGCGGAAGATAGACAGACTGCAGTACGATGCTCACCTCCCCAGCGGAGTCGCCAAAATGATGCCAAGGAAAGTGGGTTCGTACTTACGTGGAGGTGCCACAAAGGCTGCAGTCCGAGTCAGCTTCCAAGTATGTTGATGTGAGACACAGCAAGGGTGGAACAAGGGCAGAGACCAAGGGCTTCCCAGACAGAGCTTGAGGGTGGCAGTGCTGAATATACGACGACAGTCACAGTCCGATGCTTAGGTCCAAAGTCAAGGTCCTGTATGTTTCTCTCTAGAATTCTAGAGTGAGAAAGTGAAAATGTTCTGAAAATGTCCAAATGTTATCTCCTCCTTCTAATGAATTCTCAAGACCTCTATTTATAGAGATTGAGATGATGATGTCATTAACCGACACATGGCGCTCCCCGGGAGTGACACGTCACCGGGGGGTCCACGGGTGCCGGTGCTCCATGGACTGTCAGATCGCATATTCAACCGGCCTGCTCCTCACAGCGTCGCTCTGTCTGTCTGGAAAGACTGGCTCCCACCGCATCGGTGTGGCCAGAGAACCCCCTTGATCTAGCCTCCAATCCAAGCCCTTGCGGAGTCCCACAGGCCTGGCAGCGGTGGGGAAGACCCGACGCCCAACTGCCAGGTGAACTAGGCGCGATGCCCTCCGAAGACCTGCTCCCGTCTCGGAGTGACCCGGGGGTCATAGTCCCTAGGGGTGCCGACGCAAGCCCCCAGTGCCGGAGCACGTAGGCCAGTCACGCAGGCACCCTGACGGAGATAGTGTCCCGGAGGAGTCGTCTATTCCGCAGGCCAAGGTAGCATCCCGGAGGAGCCGTCTACCCGGCCGGCCAAGGTAGCATCCCGGAGGAGCCGTCTACCTGGCGGAAGGGGAGTTGAAGAGCTCCCTGGCAGAGATAGTGTCCCGGAGGAGTCGCCTATCCCCGCGGGTGAGTCCTTATGCCGGAGCACTCGGAGCATGTCAAGGTAGCATCCCGGAGGAGCCGTCTACCCGACTGGCCGAGGTAGCATCCCGGAGGAGCCGTCTACCTGGCGGAAGGGGAGTTGAAGAGCTCCCTGGCAGAGATAGTGTCCCGGAGGAGTCGCCTATCCCCGCGGGTGAGTCCTTGTGCCGGAGCACTCGGAGCATGTCAAGGTAGCATCCCGGAGGAGCCGTCTACCCGACTGGCCGAGGTAGCATCCCGGAGGAGCCGTCTACCTGGCGGAAGGGGAGTTGAAGAGCTCCCTGGCAGAGATAGTGTCCCGGAGGAGTCGCCTATCCCCGCGGGTGAGTCCTTGTGCCGGAGCACTCGGAGCATGTCAAGGTAGCATCCCGGAGGAGCCGTCTACCCGACTGGCCGAGGTAGCATCCCGGAGGAGCCGTCTACCTGGCGGAAGGGGAGTTGAAGAGCTCCCTGGCAGAGATAGTGTCCCGGAGGAGTCGCCTATCCCCGCGGATGATGTACACTCCGGAGAGTGGGTTGAAGCATGTTCCATGACCAAGGCAAGGTGCGCATGGTGTGATGAATGAGTGTGGTGCCCGGGGGCATGATGACATGATTGTGGCGCATGGGCGCGATGAAGTGAGTAAGGTGCCGGGAGCACGTCTATGTCAATGGCGCGGCGCATGGGCGCGACGGAGTGCGTAAGGTGCCGGGGGCACGTTTGTGTCAATGGTGGCGCATGGGCGCGACAGAGTGCGTAAGGTGCCGGGGGCACGTTGGTGTCAATGGTGGCGCATGGGCGCGACAGAGTGCGTATAGTGTCGGGGGCACGGTAGTGTGACAGAGAGCCTGGGGGCACGGCTGTATCAGCGGCGCGGCGCATGGGCGCGACGAAGTGTTGGAGTGTGACGCCCGGACGTCGGTGACGGGGGTCATGAAGACGACGTCCGGGCGACGGATGATGAGCGTCGTGGAGTCGCGGAGTTGTGTCCGGGCGACGGGGGTCGCGGAGTTGTGTCCGGGCGACGGGGGTCGCGGAGTTGATGGACGACGGACGACGGACGTCGTGAAGTTGATGTACGAACGGATGTCGGGAGGTTGTTGTAGGACGGACGTCGCGAGGTTGATGTACGAACGTCCGTAAGGTGATGCACGACGGACGTCGCGAGGTTGATGTACGAACGTCTGTAAGGTGATGCACGACGGACGTCGCGAGGTTGATGTCCGGATGATGGGCGAAGGGCGTCGCGAAGGATGCAAGGTCTCTTGAAGAGAAGTGAAGGTGCTAAGCCACAAGGGGGAGGCCGAGGCCGACCCCAAGGGGAAGGCCAAGGCCGAGGCCGACCCCAAGGGGGAGGCCAAGGTCGAGGCCGACCCCAAAGGAAGGCCGAGGCCGACCCCAAGGGGGAGGCCAAGGTCGAGGCCGACCCCAAGGGGGAGGCCAAGGCCAACTTCCTTGGGCAAGTGTCATGGCGCGTCGTTGGGCGACGGGCGACGGTCGAAGTGTCATGAGGCTTGGTCACGTTACTTGAGCGTGCATGCTTTGACCGGTTGTGAGCGTTGAAAATGTATGTTGCTTGTGCGGACGTGTCATGCAAAGTGGGACCGTAGTGGGCCTTTGGGTGCGACCAGAATGGGTTGGGAACAAACACTCATCCATATGCTGCCCTAAGGCAGCCCTTTTCTTCTCCGCATCTTTACGCACACCCCACGACTATCCTACACACACCATTCGTACCCAAAACGAACACAAATTATTCACATACCTGACAGCCGTGCAGTCCCCTTCCTCCATTATAACACACCCACGGCAGCCCCATGGCTGCTCCCTTTTTCGAAGCTTTAACACCCGGACTTTTTCGGAGCGTTATCACCCCGAACTCCTGGAGCGTTAAAGCAATCACTACTTAATGACTTAAAAAAAAGACCTCGATTTCAAATAACTAACTATGAAAACCTATGTCAGAGCTTCGAATCATTACAATTCCTCAAATCAATTTAAATCTAACCAACAAGCTAGAGAAGTTTACTCGCGTAGGGGTCTGAATGATCAATACTAAAAATTAAATTCACTTCCTTACGCTCGGCTCTAATCCGTGCTGACAACCTCAACCTAATGCTGGCTATCACCTGCGGAAAGGAAGTCAAAGGAGAGTGAGCTTTCGAGAGCCCAGTAAGGTCGATCGTAGATTTAAACAACAAAAACGATTCAGACGGTTTTACATTTAAACCAAATAACAACTTTTAAAATGGAGAAACATAAGATTCACATGATTTTTTTATATACAATCCAATGATAATTTTAAAAGGTTTTCAAAGAAAACCACAGCATTTCAATATATAAACATAGGGATGAGTATCAACTCAATCTCTTAAATCAATAATCATTTCAAAACACTTCAGGTGCAATTAAACAGAAATATGAAATATTGAACATGAGCCCCGACAGTGCTTGATACGCTTTACATATGCATATGTACACTGACTAGTCCATTTAGGTATTAGTTTAACTCATCCAACAGACAATCCTTATAACTCACAGATTACTAACTCATGTCAACTTTGAAAAGCAATAAATATAATTGAAAATATTTTACGATGATTGAGTCAATAAACAAATAAGTATGAATTAGAATTTCAAACGATCGCTAAATGGGCTCAAGTTAGGGTTTCACGGGCATATCCAAATATTTTCATGGAACTTTAATAAAACCATAGTTCAATAATATTTGCCCAACAGTTGAGATTAAAACATTTGAGTTCAGAATAATGAGTAGGATTCGAAGAGAAAATCCTTACCTTGGTCCAAGCTAAGCAATGCTACCAAATCTCGCTCAATAATCTCTGAATAAACCTAGATTGGCAAATCCATTGGGTAGAACACAATCTATGTCTAATATACTATAAATCCTAATATCAACTACCCGCCAAATGCTCACTCACTACAAGGAATAAGGCCTTTAGCGACGGATTTTCCCGTCGCTAAAGGCCTATATTCCGTCGCTAAAACTTTTAGCGACGGAATTATCGTCGCTAAAAGTCCCTCGTATAAAAGGCCGTTGCTAAAAGTTTTGCGACGGAATTATAAAATCCGTCGTCTAATATAGAAATTTTGGCGACGGATTTATTTCTGAATTAGCGACGGAATATCCGTCGCTAATTATGTTTTACGTACTTTAATTTATTTTCTTTTTTACGAAATTAGCGACGGGATAAAATGTTTAGCGACGGAATTAATCCGTCGCTAAAAGTTAAAGTCATTTTTTTAATTTTTTAATGCCCAAACCTGTAATAAAAAATTCAAACCAATTGGGTCCCATCCTCCGTCAACAATCTCAATATATCAAATGCACGATTAACAATCTAAAATCATCGATTAACAAATCATCGATCAATAATCACAATTAACAACCTAAAATTATCAAACAAATAGTCAATGTTCACAACATTGTTCAAAATGTACATATCCGATGCGATTAATTTAAAATATTGTCTAATTACGCCTCAGAGTTCAACATTAGGGGAAAGGCTTTTCACAAGTGCTTTGATCAAACACGCTGACTTGAAAACGCATTTGGCCCATGTGTTGAAAGACTACAAAGTCTCCTAGATGGAGGTCATGTTGTTGCACGAATTCGTTCCAACCCTCTTCGAAGCAAAGAACCTCTTGGCCAACCTTCTTCTTCAATTTAACAAGCCATGACCCCTTGCGGCTGGTTAAAGTTGCTTCAAATCTCAATGTGGTAAGCAATCGCCAAAATGCTACTGGTATGGCCTAACATATTCATAATACATTAAGACATGTAAGTTTTTAACCAAAGATAAAACTTTTAACACACACGAAAACATAGAGAAAGCGGGATGACATACAAGTTCTGTATGAAAACCAGGCATCATGACCTTGAAGAAGTGCCTGTTAACTGAAACGTCCCTGTTCACCGAAGTAAAAGCCATTTAACCTACTTTAACATGAAAAACCAATCGATGATTATTCAATCGACGAGCATCAATTTCATAGCTGAATTAAATCTATCAAATTATGTTAAAGTGGTGCTAAAAAAACAGATCCACAGTGAGTTGTAGCTAAAATGACTACCACAAAAATCTCAACTACGCACATCATCATTTCACCACCCAAATAGCCACCTATGTCACGGAAAGTAAGAAGCAAAATGTTATTGTGCGATAAAGTCCTGAGTAAGAGTATCAAGCTATGGTGCATGCTCCATATTACCGCTAATAAGACAGCTCCCGTAGTCTTATATAAGCTTGGTTTTGGGAATCCATCTCCTGTGCAGTTTTAGTGTCTATTCATATTGCTTCCAATCAAAGGCCACTCTGCCCTTGGGAATAGTGTGTGTGTGTGTGTGTGTGTGTGTGTGAAACTATTCTCACCTTTTCCACCACCCTCTTTTCAAGGGATTACAAGATGTGTGTTAGTCACATTGGCAGCTTTCAAATGTCGCTAAAATGTCACTAGCAATATCTACTTATAACTAGTGGTCACTGAATAGGGATTCGTAGGCTATTTCTCTCACAGAGGTTGCACCCAAAATCTTCCTAATAAAATTGACACTCTCTCCCTCTCATTTTGAGTGTCTTGTTTGACTTTACATTTTGATTAAGGAAGCAAAAATTAAATACGTTAGCAAGTCATAAAACTTACACATTTTCTGCAAAGGTCCCCTACAAGCAAAAGTTTCAAGAAAACGCATTAGATGTGATCACCCTATTTTTTAGGGATAATACATAAGAAAATGTAATGCACTAGCTTGCTATATACTTTGGAACCGACTAAAGTCGAAAGCATGACACTCAAAATGAGACGGCGAGAGTACATAAGAAGATCTCAAACGCTCCTAGTCGTCGCTACTTGTTTTGTTCGTGTGTGTGTGTATGTGTGTGAAAGAAAGAGGGGAGGGGAGGGGAGGTGGGGCGGCTATGGGGGTTTGGTTGGTGGGAGGGATGGTGGGTGGGTGGGTGGGTGGGTGCACACAACACACTGCAAAGCTCGTGTTGGAGCTGCATGGGAATATGAAGGGTGTGGTCCAAAGTCCAAACTGCATATGAAACTACGATTACAACTAGTAGTAGTTTAATTGTTTTGAGATTCGAGCTGATGAATTGAAGAATGGAGGGCCCCCCCAGTTTTATCTCCCTTTTTCTCTCTCTGCAAACGCAATGCAATTCCGTGCCTCGGCATATCAAAAGCATCATCCACAACATCCGCCATTGCTTCTGCTGCATCTCCCTCCACCATATGCGCTGAGGATCGATATGTGTGTCTCTCTTTTGACGGTTTTTATTCCTTCTCAATAACTCCCTCCCTCTCTCCTCTCTCATATATTCCTTTCAAACACAATTCCTTCTTAAAAGATATTCCCAGTTCATCCATACCTTAGCTAGCATTTGATCATCTAACAAAAATCTAAAGGACTGCATACAAACAATCAAGTACTGTCCATGCTTAACTACCCGATATAGAGCAGCACTATATGCATCAATGATCCATGAACCACAGAGCTGATGCAAAAAACAATCAAGTACTGACCATGCTTTAATCGTTTTCGTCATTGTTTGTCTCTCTATGCTCATTTTAAACTTGGATGGTTTTAGGCAAAGATGTGGGCTGATTGATTCTGAATATTACAGCGTAAGCTTCCTGAAAATGTTCACTAGAGGAGCCAATCTTCCATCTAGCATAGAGTGTTAATGGGCTGTTTCAAAATATTATAGCACTCTCCATCTAGCCTTCCAAAGAGTGCTGTGTATAGACCTCCACTCTCCAGGGTTGCAATTTAACTAGTATATTAGTGATGAGTACTCTAATTTAGGGCAATTGACAAATTAACAAAAAATTGAACCTAAATTGACATACAAATCTAAATAAACCAGGCATAATTTAGGGCATGTAACCTAAATTGAAGACAAAATAACAAAACATTCAGATGATTTAGGGCCATTAACATACAAATCTCGAGGTGGGTACGACGGCGGCGGCGTTGGTGGTGCGGCGGCAGTGGTGGGCTTCGTTGCGCGGCGACAGTGGAGGGCTTTGTGGCACGACCGGAGTGCAAGGCTTGGTGGCGCGGCGTCGGGTGGGGGACGGGAGTGTCGCCGGAGCTGGGTCGCCGTAGAGAAGGGTCGCCAGAGGTGAGAACGGCGGTGGGTGGGTGAGAGCAGGTATTCAGAGAGAGAACGGGGAGAGAGAAAGAAACCAGATGTGTATTTAAATGGAGGATCTTTAGCGACGGAATAACACCGTCGCTACAACTCCGTCGGTGAATGTATTATTATAAAGACTTTTTGCGACAGACTTTTTAGCGACGGTTTTATTCCGTCGTTTAAATAATTTTAAAAAAAAACTCAAAATTACTAATTTTATAAAAATATTTAGCTACGGTATGTCCGTCGCTAAAAGTCCGTCGTTAAAACTCCGTTGCAAAATACTTTTACCGACGGTGTCTTCCGTCGGTAATAGTATTTTGCAACGGATTTTTAACGACGGGATATTCCGTCGCTTAAAGACAGTTTTAGCGACGGAATACCTTCCGTCGCTAAAACTCCGTCGCCAAATACATATTTTCTTGTGGTGACTTCTAACTCTAAAATCGCGCAACTCGAAGCAGTCCCGGCACACGGCAGACCTAAGCAAGAACCCTGTACGCTCGTTAATGCGTAACGATATCCCAAAATTCATAATAAATTACAATAAAATACTTTTATAGCTTAAAACATTAATAAAAGTCCGAATATGATTTTCTGAATCTTTTAATACTTTTGAATTAAAATAATTTCTTTAAATGCAAGAAAAATCCATAAATAGCCATAATTACTTTTAGATGAAAATAAAGTCCCATAATTTTTCTAACAGCTATAAAATATGTATTAAAATTATAAAAATTTAAATCAAAAATTAAATGGCATTAAAACTATCTTTAAATTATTCGTTTTGCTAAAATCAATGCGATACGAAAACTATAGCAAATCAACTCTAAAATTTACCAAACTGAATCTGGGACTTCTTAGTACTATAAAAACATTACTCTAAATTTTTCAAAACAATATCGTCGAGAAATTGACCTTGCGACTGCCGTCCGTGAGCACTGTTGCCGGTAGCCTGTGAATCGGCCTTGCAGGGAGCACGTGAGGCCGTGAAGTTTGGGCTTTAGGTGCCGTGACTCGTGAGCCCGTGACCTGCCGGAGCTGGACCGGCAAGTGGAGGCAGTGGTGTTGGCCGTTAAGGGCGTGCAGACGTGAGGTAAGGCCGGTGTGGGGTGAGGGAACTGAGGAGGGGGCAGTGTTCTCATGTCCGCATATGTGCCTTTAAGGCTTTGAAAGTATTGAGGCTTCAGAAACAGTAGAGAGTGAGAACAAAAATATTTTTTTTGTGTTGACTTTATGCGTAAACTAAGTCTTTTATTTGTGTAAGTGTAGCATTTTAAATGACTAAAATGATACCTTTTTTAACCATCCTTCAAATTTTTAGATACATTAACATGTAAAATGACCACAAATACATCTCCTTTAAATATTTTTCAAATTTTTAGGTGGACACTTTTACCATTGGAGATAAAATATCCCATATAAAGGGCAAAAATTCTAAAGAAGCAAGTGGGCACCGGCCCACCGGTGCCCCCAACTCCCCTCACCACTGCACAACTTCCATTACAGCAGCCTCATCTTTGCTTCTTGTCCACATATAACTACACCCACAACGTACATTACAACTCTTCAAAGCATCACATTTACCACATCTCACATAGACCACAACACCTCACAAACACACGCTACCATTACAGCAGCCTATTCTCACGCACAGGACACCCATCAACACCCAGCAACACACATATTCAATCACATAAACACTCATCCATATGCTGCCCTACGGCAGCCCTTTTCTTCTCCACGTCTTTACGCACACCCCACGGCTGTCCTTTACACACCATTCGTACCCAAAACGCACACAAATTTGTCACATACCCGGCAGTCGTGAAGTCCCCTTCCTCCATTATTACACGTCACGGCAGCCCCATGGTTGCTCCCTTCATCATTGTCACCATTAAAACTCTAAAACTTTCTCTAACCGCAGCCACAATCCCCCCATAGAAACCATTCTTTGGCAGCCATGGCTGCCTTTGCAACCATAATTTCTTTCCAATGTACACAGCCATGGTTGCCCGACCTTGCTATTTACAGATATACATACACACATAACACGAACACAATACCCATAGACTCACACTCACCCACTTACGCACCCAAGCATTTACGGCAACCATCATGGTTGCCTTCTAACACTCAACCCGAAACCACCTCATGGCCCTCACGGTTATTTCTCTATCTAAACCCATAGCGCCATTAAATCCCATAATTTGGTGAATAGTCAAGAGAAAAAGGGCTGAAAACTTACCGGAAAAACCAAATCCCGATCGTCGAAAAACTCCCCGTTTTCTTCTCTTCTCACGAGCACAACCCAACCCTTCTCTTCCTCTCTTTCTCTTTTTATCCTTTTAATTCCTCTCTTCTCTTTTTTCTTCTTTAATTTGATTAAGTTGTAACGGATTATCAAATTAAAGTAAGGTGTAAATGTCCCCCTTAATTCCATTCGTTTGTTCCTCTCTGATTTGCTTCCAAAGATAGAGAGTTGACTAAGCCTAAAAATCAGATTTTTGTATTCATTTAATTTAAGTATGCTATATGTTGCCAATGAAATAAGGTTCGTTGCCACGTAGAGGTGCCACAGAGGATGCTGTCGGAGTCAGCTTGCAAGTAGGCAACGTGGGAGACATCAAGGATGGACTAAGGGCTGAGAGCAAGGCTCCCCAGACAGGTCGCGAGGGCTGGCAGTGCCGCAGAGGCAGGGTGACGACGAACAGGGCCGACGGTCAAAAGTCCGAGTCAAGGGTGCAGCGTCGAGGGTCCGATAACAGGAGTCCAAATGTCTTTCTGTCACTAGAAATCCAGAGAGAATGAGTTTTAGAGAGAGAAAGTGAAAATATCAAATGAGAAAGCAGTCCCCAAATAAGCTCCAAAGTTCATTATTTATAGGCAAAAATGTGCATGTGTCATCGGCTGACACATGTCATCCCCTGGGAGTGACACGTCGTCGTTGGGGGTTCCAAAGTATTGATTCTCCGTTGAACTGCTGGTCCCCGAGTTCGTGTTGCCCTACCCTTGCAGCATCCTTCTGCCTGTTTGAGGAGACTGACCACACCACGGTAACATGGTCAGAGTAGCCCGTTGCCCCAGCCTTCAGTCCAAGCCCTTACTGAATCCAACGAGATGCGTCAAGACACGCGCAGAGATCCTGACAGCGGCGAGGGTTGCCCTTGTAGCCAACTGTCAGGTGAGCTAGGCGCGATGTCTTCCGAGGACCTGCTCCCATCCCGGAGTGACCCGGGGGTCATTGCCCTCGCGGTGTCAATGATCAATGGTAACATGAGCGGACATGCTTGCAGCTCAATGCTCAGAGTCTGTGGCGAGGTGTCCTGGTGCCGGAGCACTATGAGCGGAGCCCCCTATGAGCCCGTCGGGCGATTGTGCCGACGATGGCTTCGGGGTCGTGAGCCCATCCTGCTGCGAGGGCCAGAGCCCGTCAGTTGATTGCCCGGGCGAGGGTCGGAGCCCCCAGTTGACTGTACTAACGAGGGCCTTAGGGTTGTGAGCCCATCCCGCCGCGAGGGTCGGAGCCTGTCGGTTGATTGTGCTAGCAAGGGCCGGAGCCCCCGGTTGGCTATGCCGACGAGGGCCTTAGGGTTGTGAGCCCATCCCGCCGCGAGAGCCGGAGCCCCCAGTTGATTGTGCGGGCGAGGGCCAGAGCCCTCAGTTGAGTGTGCCGGCGAGGGCCTTAAGGTTGTGAGCCCATCCCGCTGCGAGGGCCAGAGCCCGTCGGTTGATTGCGCGGGCCACTAACCACCAAATTTGTTTCATACGAATACATATGAATGCCTTTTTTGTCACATAGAGAGCGTGATGTCTTTGGATGCAATAGTAGCATCATTCAAGAAACGAACGCGTACGGTGTCTTTTATTCAACACTACTACCGCTTTTCCAACTGTGAAGCTTATTCTTGCCATGCTGAACGTCCCCTAAAAGCTTCATGCCCTAATTCACCAGAGAAATGAAAATTAGAAAAGTTTTAGTGTAGATAAAAAGAAGATAAATATGGTGCGGTGGTTTCTAAATATTACCGCGCATAATTAATGTTGATCCTGCCAGCATCTGTTTTGGCAATCATGGTGAAAGCTTCTTGAGAAAGATTGAATTGGTTTGCTTGACATCCTGCACAGCGATCCACCACCTTTACAGTAACGCTGTTACCTGTGCATTGGTTTGTGGGTCCTGTGCATCTAAAAGTGTACGTTGTTCCGCATGCAGCTCCATTCTTCCACATTGACTCACCAACGGCGGCGATCATCATGCCTTGATCTTGGTTGCCGTAGGACGCCGAGTCTATCAAACAATATGATTCATTATGACTTATGCTACTGACAAGTCAATCTAACCAAAAAAAAAAAAAAAAGTAAAAACCAAGGAAGATATTTTTCATATATATATATATATATATATATATATATATATATATACACACACATCATCATAAGTAGAACAATCTCTATCTCTTTTTTTGTTTTTTTTTTTTTGTTTACTACAATATCTGGTCAGGGTAGGATGGTTGGTGTAAGATTTATCCCTTCTACTTTTCTTTTGATTCCATTTGGTTATATTCCGGGGACAACCTCTTCCTCTTACTAGTCATAGTTGGAAGACTTCAATCCCTCTATATATTACTGTAGTTAGTATGTTCAATACAAAAAAGTTCTCCTCCATCCCAAAAAAACCGATCACTTTTTTTGCACGCAGGATAAGAATTTAATTCATATGTTGTGTGTTTTTTATTCTACCTTTTTTAGAGATATGGGGAAGAAAGTAGGCCAATAGAGAGAAACGAGTCAGTAGAGTGTTAAAGGTGGAAAGAGAAATAGAATAAAAAAAAATGTAAGAAAGTAGGTTAAAAGAGAGAAATGGGTTAGTAGAGTGTTAAATGTGGAGAGACAAAACAAAAAGATACTCCGTAGTCAAAAGAGTAGTTATGTAAAAATACATACAAAATTTTTCTTAGTTTAGAAAGTAGACAATTGATGTGGGACGACCCAAACAGAAATATGATCGATTTTTTTGAAATGGAAGAAGTATTAGATAAACCAATCTCGACTTCACTTGTTGATCATCAAATGCTAATTTTTACATCAGGAAAAACATTAAGCAATTAATTTACAAGTCTTGTGTTGCAAAATCGTTCTTAGTTGATGCTTTCGCCAACATGAATGCCTTTTTCACCCGCTTTATGATCACTATTTTACAGAAAAATAGTGATCATTCACCTTCTATAATTTAGTTACTCTATAAAATCTCATCCTTATCTCTTCTTGTTTTGCTCCAACTGATCAAGAAGTAAAAATCAAGAAATATAAACCAAGGTGATATTTTGCCAACAAAATCATCATTCGAAGGATACATCAATTTTGGCATACCTGTTCTATATTCTGGGGATAATTCAAGATCACAGAGTATTGGTCAAGTTAAGGACATCATCCGCTTTTCATGCATTACCTTCAGGAGAGTTTTCGAGTAGCCAAGCAAGCGTATTCAATAGGATGATGTGATTCTGAAAATTTGTTTGGGTGATGTATACTTGTATCTTCTATAAATAGGTGTCATGTAAATCTAGTCATCATGATGTTGTTTAGGGTTTTACATGCCTGCTTTATCAGCCTCCCTCTTCGAAATTCTCCCATTAATGTGATCTAGACTTATTTTCTTTTTTATGCATATCAAGTTATTCATCATGGTAAAATATATATTTTTCGCCTTAGTTGAATATTCGTTATGTTGTCTCGCTATATAAATCTAGTTTTAATCTCACAGAACTATTCAGGTTGAAAGGAAAATATGGTGAAAATTGTGGAGGCTATCTGAGGTCTCTTTATCGCAAAGACGATGAGGGAGGGAGAATGGGAGATCATGGGGCTTAGGTGGTGTTATGAAGTATTAAAAAAAAAAAACATTAGACTAATTTCAATAGACAGTCGAAATAATAAAAAAATGTTATTTTAATTTTTAAACCGACATAGATGATGAAATGATGCAACGAAATAAGGACTTTGATTCTTTTTTCTCTTTTTGTTTTGGTGGCTCCTCTGCGAGCCAAGTCTCAAAGCAAAGTTGACGATGAGTCTGATGCGTTCTCACCGTTGTGGTTCATCTCACGTGGATTGAGATTTTTAGCCATGGAATCTGTTACACGAGATGTATGTCCCATGGATGGTGCCACAAATGTTGTGGATGAAATTCGGGACAATTGTGATTGGCTTGCGAATAGACCAGTGCACAGTACAAACAATACCGATGACTCGCCGGAAGGCACTACACCAAAACAGCTCTATGGTGACAAAAAGGCCTACAGTATAAAAGGAGCCGTAGGTAGAAGTCCTGTACGCCTACGGTTAATATTGTACCGTGGCCATAGGTACTACTTCAAATTGAAAGGGGAATCTCGATGGTGCTTACCCGTGGGAATTGGGTAAACTCGACGTCGCAAAGCCGACGGCTGCTTACCGTCACGATAGGGGTCGACGATCAGGCATGAGAATTTCGCTTGCCTAATTTGGCAATTAGATTATCCCGGGCAATTGGTGATAGTTTGCTCAAAACCTAGTTTCACAGATCTGAGTTCTCTCTCAAAGGGTTACTCTCTTTCTCTGCCCCCATCTCTTTTTCTTTCCAACTCTGGCATCTCTGTCGTGAATCTGCCGCAAGAATCACCTTCGAGCTCGCTGGTAGAACCAGACTACAAGCACCCACCTGTTACGGCCACCATTTTTGCATTACGTTCTCAATCTGAGTTGAATCACAACTCTTAGGTAACTATCTTGTCATTAATTTTTGTTTCAACCATCTCCTTTGTAACGAATTATTCTACAGTTTCAACTTTCGACACCTGTTTCGACTTTCGACTTTCGACTTTTGAAAAAATTCACAAATGTCTCATTCTGCTGTGGGAGACAAATGACAATCCTTTGATTTTGGTACTGTTTGCTTTGTTTTGTTCAATCTATTGGCAAGCATGATGATTCAATCTATTTGCTGACTTGTCCATTCTTGCTTTAAGATTTTTTAAATTCTTTATAATTACCATGCCATTGATAACTTGTTGGGTATTGTAGGTTTGATTTCAATTATCTTCCTATAAGTGTGTTTGATGTCTACTTTTTATCAGACCTCATGAGAAGCTTCAGAGTTACCTAATAAAACTCTACATATTAGCAGGATAACAGTACTAGCATTGCTTTGTAGAGGAAAATTTGTGGCTTTAAATCTGCTGCTCTCGACTTTGCTATTTGGGGCTAATCTTACTACGCTAGGTCTCTTTGAAACTTCTAATGGTAAATAACTTATGACAGTATTGACTGCTTTCGGATACTTCCAAATCTGTGTTTGTTGTATATGGTTCCTGTAGTATAATTGCGACAAAGTGAAGTTGTAAATTATCTGTAGTTGTCCTGTAGTTGTCTTTGAATCCATGTCGCTTAATGACTTGCTTTAAGATTTTCATCTCATTTTTATTCAACTCCAAGTTTGACTATTAACATCAAGTACTTTGTCTAAACATGCAGAGATTGGGTTAGGCTTCATTGGCTTTGGAGTGTTTTTTTCTTTTCTTGGTGTAATACTTTTCTTCGACACGGGTTTGTTTGCTCTATCAAATGTAAGGAATATGTACAACCTTTGTTCTCTTTGCGTAAACCTTTTTTTGGTCAAAGGCCATGACTGAATCTGGTGTTTATGGTTTCTTACTAGATATTTTACTTGGCCGGGGTTGCCCTTCTACTTGGTTGGCGTTCTACGTTGCGAATCTTCACTAACAGAGAAAACTACAAGGTACAAAATAGAAAAACTGTTTGTGTTACATTGGATTTTCAGTTGTGAACCAGATAACTCAGGGTGGTGTTCTGCATTTCTTTACCATGCCATTGATAACTTCCTTAGTAGAATAGTGGTGGAATTATTAGTTTCTTTCTTTCCATTTCTAATTGAATTTCTTTTGTTTTTTTGTAGGTGGATCTCTAGCTTTTAATCAAAGTTGAGGTGCACACAGGTAGTAAAATGTAAAGGAATGGATTGACTTATTACATTTGCTTTTGCTAATGTTGTTTCTCCTTTCGTATAAAGCAGTTGGTTCCATTTTGAAGGTATTCCCTATTTCCACCTATAGGTGATTAGTACCACACACACACACACACACGGACAAGGACATTATCCAAAAGATTGCCCTATAAGTACTCTAGCTGTGTGTTATCTTCAAACTTCATAGCACCATGAAGATACTAGTGTAATAAAACCGCGGTTAGGCACTTCAGTAGAAACTGTCCTCCCAAGAACAACTTGTATGACTTGTTAGAACTTGTAAGTTTTAATTTTGTGGTCTATGATATGATCAAATATAAGGACTTGCATCTCAGTTTTGCGTTTGTAGACGGCCAATTTTGCTAGTGTGACACGGGGATGTCGTGTATTAGTACTAAGAACTTTAGAACTGTCAAAATTACTCACCTTATGAAGGTTGCACATACACACATATACAAACACACACACAACTGATCTCAATTTTGATACAACCTCTCAGTCAATGTCATTGATGATGCTTTGTTGCATTTTGCAGGATGGTTGTGATGGCGAGGAGCAAGATGCAAGCACTGCGAATGAGGACTAGTTCCCATGTGTGCGTGGTTCGCAACTAAAGTGGGTGGATGTGTATAGTATCTAGGTTGATATTGAGATCTTATGATGGCTTTTAAATTTAAGTGGTGAGATTGACGCTTTTGTATGAAATTTGGTGCACATGATTATTGTTATATTAATTACATTGCACTACTTATGCAATTGCAAAACATGTTATAATACTTCAGTTGCTACTTCAATTGCATTTGTACGTTACTGTGATGAAACACAAGTAAGCCCAGAAAAAAAATTCAGCATGGTGGGTGGGAAGGTAGGGGGAACAAAGAGAACATGTAGCTATGGTGTAGACCGTAGGTTTAGGTTTGGTTTAATATTTTGAAGCCTATCCCTTCGGTTTAAACCGTAGGAATAGGCTTCAAAAATTTAAAAGGATTTTAACTTTGGCCTACGGAATGTACCATAGGTATAGCTTAGGGTACCTATGGGGTAAACATATCCCTATGGTATCAGCCATAGGCATAGGGTTCTATAATTAAACATATTCTTACGGTGTGACCGTAGGCTTTTCCCTAAAAACCGTCGCTATAAGTGAGTTAAAACAAATTTGGCATAAGTATATAGCTATGGCATAACCGTAGGTGATAATCTTCAACACCGTAGGCATAGGTCTAGGGCATCGCAACTTAAGCCTACGGTATAGTACCGTAGGGATAGGCTATGCCTACGGTACTTGGCACCTATGCCTACGGTACTATACCGTAGGCATAACTTGTTTTTCTTGTAGTGAGGGTTTCCAGTGGAGGGTCTCCGATGCTAAAGTCAACGAGAGTGTTTGAAAATGTATATGAGTATTTCGGATGAGAGAACATACCTCATTCCTTCTTCTGAACTTCTCTGACCCCTCTAATGGGGGGTTACTAGATTTAATGGGTGGTTACTACCCATAATAGGGGAGTGAGAGAGTGGGGAAGTGCCACTTCCCACTATTCCAAGAAACGTGGGGCAGTTTCATAGTCTTCTGGTAGTGCTACGTGTTCTTCTCTTATTGGGTGCATATTTGACCCATATTGGGTTAAGATTAATGTATCCTGTAACGTCCAGCTCTTGCCATGATTTGGACTTCCATTATATGCTCATTACTAAACACCATGCCAAAACTTGGGAATGGTATCTAAAGGTTGGGTAGATAAAAAGACGTATGCTCCATCTATAGTAGGTGTTAGAATTCTTGATAATGAGCTATTCACATTATATTGTGCGAAAAAAATTGGCGATATGATACAGTTCTAGTATTGTGAAGGAGTTTCGAACAATGAGCGAGACTATGTGAAATTAAACCCTCATGATTTTTGTGGTTTCTATTGATAGAAAGGTAAACCTAAATAGTCTAATTTGATCATTTTTTTCATGCAATATACATGGGTCCCATTATAGTTTCTTGGTTAAAATCCTTGTGAAGAGGGAACCAGACATACGCTCTAGTGTCATCCTTTGATTTCTAAGGTTTGTAAGATTAGAGTTTGGGAGTTCTTGTTGAGTATTCATATGCTTGTTTCGACTGTACGTATTGAATTTCATTAATATGCGATTCTCTTTTTCGCAAAAGGGTCACTTGTGCTGTGGTCGTGAAGAAATTGGATAAAAAGGGCTCTCTAGGACCGAAAGAAGCACATATGAAATATTTACTAACATCTCACGGGGCTCTATGATTTTTGCATTATTTCTTGCTGCTAATTTTGACTGGATTTTTGGTTAAAATTTAACAACTAGTCTTCTTCTATGCATTTTGTTTATCGTAAATGAATTTGTACAACTGGCTTCTTTTCAGGATGTGGTTGACAAAGGAAAACAACTAAGAATTGTAAACAGAGAGATATTGTGCAGGTTTCGGTGCAAGAATCTTGATTTGTATTTTCTTAGTTCAATGAAACATGTAATTTTGTTTATGAATTTGTACAATGTGATCTATTGTATTTAGTGAACATGTAATTTGTTGTATTTGGTGTTAATTAGTGGTGTACGTGATTTAAATTTTATTTGTATTACTTGAAATTTGATAAAGGATTAATCATAGTTTAAAGAATTAAATTGTAATTGGATTGGTTGGTTAGGAATAATTGTTTGAAACAGGTTTGAATTTATAAAAAATAACAAAAAAACCTTTTTTCAACTTTTGGAGACAGAATTCCGCCGCTAAAAGTCCTTCTACATATCAATAAACTTTTTTAGATACAGATTTTTAGCGACGAAACTAATGTACCTAAAAACTTTTACAATAGACTTTTTAGCGATGGATTTTTTTCAATTTTTCCAAAAAATTCTGGAATATTATAAAATATAGAAAATACCTTTAGCGAAGAAAAACTTATGTTGCTAAAAGTAACTAATTTCGTCTGTAAAAACTGATTTTTGCTGACGGACCACCAAAGTGTTTACCCTTGGACTTTTGGCGACGGACAGTCCGTCACCAAAAGTCTTTACCGATGGAATATTCACTTTCCGTCGAAAGTGGATTTTCTGGTAGTGTGCACAGTACTGTAGCTTTCAAGTTCTGTCTAGCTTGCTTCGGATCCTACCTTCTTCTTATTCTTGGTTTGTGCATGCCACATATCCATGCATGACATTCGACTCAAATTATACCCGTAGTGGCATCTCGATGTCAACTGCAAACCCCATCTCCTCAACATCACCCTATTTACTGGCTTTCAAATTTGGTGAAAGCATTTTTGCCATATCCACGGGCATTGTTCCTCTTACATAATTCTGATCATAATAATCTATGACTCCAAAATAATATTTCACGGCTAAACATTTTAAACTGCAAAGAATTAGTTTTTTATAAATGTTTAGACCAAAATGTGCGACGTATTATTTCGGACAATTCCAAGGTCAATTACATTTGCTTGTGCGTAGAGGACGAAATCTTTATTTCATTGATGATAAAATTACAAATACATGGTATTACTCCATGCAATCTCACCAGCATTCATGAAAAGCAAATTTGGACGAAATGCTGCTTATTCGCCGTTATTGTAAGTGAAATGCTTGTTTTTAGCTCCTTGAGATCAATCACCTGAGAACTTCAAGCCCTGGAAATTAGACAATAAGAAAAACTTATTGTTAGGTACTATGCAGACCAGGAAAGGAAAAATTGGAAAGTTGTGCAGTTAATGTCTGCGGTAATACCCAGCATAATCAATTTTGATTCTCCCGGCATCAGTATTAGCAATCCTGGAGAAGGCTTGTTGAGAAAGATCGAACTGGTTTGCTCCGCATCCAGCACAACGATCCACAACCCTCACAGTCACGCTGCTACCGGTGCAGGGCTGTGGTATGCCTTGGTTCGTGGGCCCTGTGCATCTAATGGTGTACCTTCTCCCGCACGCAGCTCCGTTATTCCACATAGACTCACCAACTGCTGCTATCATCACACCTTGATCTTGGTTGCCGTAGCATGCTGAGGCTGGCAAAGGATTGAATTTTATGATCATTTAGGGTTTAATCTTAATAACCTGACTCCCAACAGGTTGGCATGATGTTTTGTTTTTTCTTTTTCTTTTGATTTTGCATTTTTAGGCTTTTTCTGCCATTTCAAAGTTCTCTTCACTTCAATCCGACGAGAGAGAGAGAGAGAGAGAGAGAGAGAGAAAGAGAGAGATTACTCACGAAGATACTCAGTATAGTAAGTGGCTGTCCCTGCAATGGCAGAAGCCACAGATATTAGGCTTGCGGCGACAAAAGCCGCAATGATAATTCGCTCAAGAGCCATTTCTTGCTGATCTTTTAAGATGAAACTGCACTCCTGAGTTCTCTTCCTTACAATTGTGCTTAAGTACAATGCTCTATGCCTAATGTTGGATGATGCCCCATTTATAGGAGAGCAGCAGACCTCTTCATCAGCATTCAGTCTTGGCACATTTCCTTAGCCCAGAGACCACTTACTAGGGATTAGATTCAAGCCTACTATTCATGACTCACATACTTTCAACGAAACTGTAGAGAGTAATGTTTTGCACTGCTTATAACAAGTTTGATCCTGCACTGTAGCGGAAATATTTTGTTTCGTCATAGAGACGAAGACGAAGCCTTTTAGTTGCCTAAAAGGCTTAATGGCACTTTTTCTATGCAACCTATGTTGTTAGAGCAAAAGATCTGGTGTTTGGAGTTGCTATTTTCTAAAAGAAACTTATAACATTGACTAGGATCCTTAGTAGAAAGATGTCACTAAATACATTTAGAGACAAAAAATGTCATTGTACATTCTTGCGACGGCTTTTAGTGGCAATCTTCTAATAGCCAAAGCTGTTACCATAGAAATATCGTAGAGGAAAGGATCCTTATCCTAATAAGATAGATGTCCTAGTTGTTACCGGAGCAAACATTAGTTGTACTCGAAATGTCATTGATCAACAATCGTTGCCATTATTGTTTCCTTTTTGCATTTGGACCTCCAATTCACTTTCTTTCTTTTATGTCAATCAATAAAAAAGAGTGCCTTTTCACAATTTTTCTGTATAAGGTTTTTCTATTGTAACAAGAATGACAGGGGGAAGATAATGCGGTTAAGGAGTCAAAATAATTTTCTAAGTTACCTTTTCGTTTCGTAATTGCCTATTGAATAGGCAAGTACCTTTGGGGTCCAATAAATTCTAAAATGACTTCAATTGCCAAGGCAAATTAGGCCAACTTGGACCACTGACGGCGGCGATCCTGCTCTATTGTTTTGAAAACGTGGGAAATCCTTTTTCTTTGACTTTATCCATTACTTCTCAACTTTTGTGTGTCCCGTCGGAAAATTATATCGATCGAGCTCCATATAACTAATATAGTTCCATAATTTCCAAAAAGTAAAAAACCCATATAGTTCCAGTTATATGTTCACCATCACATTGATATGGTTTGATCTCGTTATGGCAGTTCACCATCACATCAAGATAATTGTCAATGAGCTCCACAAAAAGATAGTTGTGCCGATATTAATTTGAAGAGTTTTGGTAGCAATTGAGCTCCATTATGGCCATTTTGAGACACAAAGTTGTTTCATGGTATTTAGCTTGATATATCTAAAACTATACTCCCAACCATTGGATGACATCTTAATTTCCGTTCAAACTTGGTGAACTCCGTGGATGATAGTTACCATGTTCAAGAATTAGGGTATTAACAGAACTTTTAAATTGATCCTCAAGAATAAGACCCAAACCCAGTCGTCACTCCTAATTGTATTAGTTTTCTTCCGAGGTATATACACACTATTCACACACGAACACAATCACTCTCCTTGTTTTTCGAGAGGTTTATCCTGTAGCTTTGCTCTAACTCAAACGTCGAAGAGTTCCCTTGCAGAACCCAATCTAGCAGTCTGTATTGTTAGTCATCGTACCAGGCTGTGGTTCCTAATCAATTTTGTAGCTGCAACAGATTGGCGTCATTCGTGGCACCACAACAGGAATCATGGCCAGCAACATATTGTCAAATGAATCTCAAATCCGACAAGCCAACCGAGATCGCCACCAGCTATCAAGCTAAACTTGTCGAACCGAGAACGATCGGTGCATGACGCCTAGTGGTTTGAATGATTGGACCACTGGTTAGACGGAAGATCTCATAAACATGCCATCCATCACTCGCAACTCGAGGTTCTCTAACCCCTATTATGTGGAAGAACGGCTTGCACCACCACAGTAAATCGCAAGTTGTTCAAACCTCGCTGGTCTAACCAAGGAGATCCATCAACTGAGGACGTGGTCGATAACCTCCAATGAATATGTTGTTGTAATCTCCGCACCAATCAACTGTTCTTACCGAGATCCATATGATCGCCATCTCCATCTATCCTCATGGTCGAGCTACACAACTCAAGGTATAATCGTGCTTATCTGCCATATGAGGAAGAATACAGACACAAGACTCTCAACGGCCTTTCTTACTGAAAAGACCCATCCAGGGAAGATAGTTCTTATTCTTTACCACCCTGGTCTCGCTGTCCTCAAACACAAGCACCATAGAGGTCGTCGTCAACCCCTGCAGGGTAGTCCCGTGTCGAAAGCTACTTAAGAAGCCAAATTATCACCGAATTTTAAGATGCCTTAATGAACTGTACGACGACAGCAGCGATCCGCTGGAACTTGTTTATTAATTGGTTATAAAAGCTTTTACATGTTTCCGATGTTGTCATATGTCTCGCCTTCCCAACAACACTCAGAAAAGCTGCACATGGATGGTTTAATTCTCAACTTCTTAGATCTATCCATTTCTTCTCTCAATTGTTGGACTTTTTCTAGAAGCACTTTTGAGCAGCCGGTCTCGATAAAAGGATTCCGCTAACCTACTCAACATCGTGCAGGAAAAGAATGCGCCTTTTATCTGGTTATCTTTCTATTGTCAATGTTGCAACCTCAAAATGGATAATTCGGACAAATCTGTAAAGTATACAACATTAATTCATGCATAGCCTCCATTAATTCGACGATGCGTTTTGCATTTTTGGTGAACAAAAGCCTTCCTTAAAATATGAAGGCCTTCCTACGTAAAGTGAACAAGTATACCCAGACATAATTATATCTAGAAACCTAACCGGCGTGTGCCAACAATAGAAATCTGGAACGAGGCAAACGACCACATAA
Organism: Escallonia rubra; assembly: GCA_033065855.1. NCBI lineage: Eukaryota > Viridiplantae > Streptophyta > Magnoliopsida > Escalloniales > Escalloniaceae > Escallonia > Escallonia rubra. Next base: position 159,916 of record JAVXUO010000072.1, on the reverse strand, counting down.
GGAGATTAGTCCAAAAATGGGGAAAATTTTGAAGCAGCGATGACACGATGGAATGTGCCCCAAGGACCGGCTCATCGACATGAAGAATTTCACGCTATTGTACCTATCCGTGGCAGATCTTACATGAAAGATTGAACAATTTTAAACAATAAACAATTTTAGAAAAGTAGAGAATAGCTTGAATATATTTAGGATCTTCACCATAAAGATATAACGGGGCAACTTTTAGTGACAGAAGAGAGTGTTATAAAGTATAAAGAATTAAAAAAAATAGCTTCAAAAAACTATCAGCAACATTCTGTAAGGTGTTGTTGAATAGTACTCCCTCCGTCCCTTAAAGAGTGATCCATTTTATTTTGCACGTATATTAAGGATTTAGGTTATATATTGTGTGTCTTTCCCATTTTACCCTTTAGAGAGAGGGAGGAAAAGGGTGGGCCATGAGAGAAAAAAATTGGTTGATAGAGTGTTAAATGTAGAGAGAGAAATAGAATAAAAAAGTGTAAAGTGGTGGGCCCGGAGAGAGAAAATGAGTTGGTAGAGAATTAAATGTGGTGAGAGAAATAGAATAAAAAAGTATAAAAAGGGTAAATATGTAAAAATACTTACAGAATCTTTCCTAATTTGGAAGTGATCACTTTTTGTGGGACGGCCCAAAAAGGAAATATGATCACTCTTTAAGGGACGAAGGGAGTATATATTAGTGGCAATACAATTGTCACTAGCAATCATACTATAAATGCAACTAACAAGGTCTAACAATTTTTATACCGTTAAGATCTTTTACTTTTTCCTAAGCCCCTTAGAAACCCCGAAAGAATTAATGAACGACCTTCTAAAAATTTTAAAACGGGGGTCCTTTAGCAACAACAAAGTATAATACAGTTTTGAGATGAAGATTAGCTTAAAAAATAAACTATCAACATATTAATGACTAGCTTTGACTAGGCAATTGCACCCTGAATCCCAAGCTTTGCCCAAAACGCAAGGTTTATGAATAGGCAGGGAAAGATCTGAGGATTGCCATGTGGTGTAATCCAAGGATTTTACCAAACAATATTAGGAAAGGAAAAAATTTGGCTGCTATCCCGGTTGGAGGAATCTTCCTCCTACCCTGTATATAGCGACAATCAATCGTCTCTAAATGTTTCTAGTGGCTTTTATTTAGTGACGCTAAAAAAGTGCTGCTAATAATGGTCGCTGAAAGTATTAGAAGAAAAGCCACTACAAACATTTAGCGACTATTAATTGTCACTACATACGAGATTGGAGGAAGATTCCTACAACTCGGGTAGGAGCTAAAGTTTGTTCATTAGGAAATCAGTAAATGGTAAATTTCATTTATGTCTTTTCAACCCCTTTTGACCAAATCCATCTTATTCCACTTTTACCACCCCTTCTCACCTCCATTATCAGCTTCCTCCACCATTTACAGCTTCCTTCACCACCTTTACCACCATATTCAGCTTCTTCCATTTTTCATCGACACTGACACACACAGCTGTCACCCACCACCAACCTCTACTAACCGCTGCCACCAACATCCTTAACACACAAACCAACCACCCCTCTCCAGCACTCCCATGTTACTAACCCCACAGTCCATCAGCCACCACCACCACCGTCGTCAACCTCCACAAACAAGCCCACCATCATACCCTATACACAAACCCATCATCCTCTCCCTCATTGCCCACCACCAACCTCCATCAACCGCCATAACCTCCATATGAAAACTCACCACACACACACGCACCCCCACACCCACACACGTGCGCATGCACCCGCATCACCCAGCCCATCCCACGTACTCACGTGTTCACACACTCTTCCCCCACCCCCACCTGTCACCCACCCCTAAGTGCATACACACACACCCGTCACCCACCACTATGAGTGGACAAACACATACACACACATACCTGCAAGATCTGGTTTTCTTTTTATGTAGGGCATGGTAGGGTAGAAGCGAGCTACGTTGAAGAAATATGAAAGCACCAGTGGCATGGTAAGGTGAGCGATGGCACCGGGAGTGGAGCAGCCAAACGCCGGCGGCGGGGGCGGAGGTTAGGAGGAGAAGAAAGAAAATAAAAGAAAAAAAATGAAACCTATAACGTTCGTATCGATCACAATTAATTTTAAAAAGTTGATGGATGAAAAATATAAAAAAGAACCTAAAAAGATGGAAATACCCCCATTAACAAAGAGAAGTATTTACACTCGTTAGTAAAATCCTTCGATTCCAGGACATGGCAAATCTCAGTGTTGGTTGCTGCCTATTCGTAACCTTGTGGTTTAAGCTGGGAGTTACGACAAACCTTGGGGTTCCATGTGTAATTAAGCCTTTTTAAATAATTAGCATCCTTGAGCTGCCCCCATTTGACTAAGGATGTATTTGATAACGCAATTAAGCACTTAAAATTTAAAGTTTCAATGATTTTCAATTAAGTGCGTTTGATAACGCTAAACCTTGTATCACTTAAAAAATTAATTCCTAAAAAAATAGACTAAAATTTTAAGTCAGGGTGGACTTACTTAATGATGATCACTTGATTCTAAGTGAGATGGTTAAAAGTTATTTAACATTAAAAAGGTAATTACCACCACGGTGCCGCCTCAATTAATTTGTTGGCAACACTGTCTCCACTACAATACAACCACCACCACAACCATTATTTCCTTTTACTACCACCACCACAATTACCACGACCTAGTCACTATCGCCAGAACCACCGACACCACCACAAAGACACTGCCACCTCCACCATACCGTTGATGTTGTCACCACGTCCATTTTCGCCAAAATCATCTTAAGATCCACCACACTGCAATTACTGACATGACCGCCATAACGCCGCCTATCGCTATCATCACAACTACCAATATCACGTCTCCACGCACCATTACCGCCACCATTGACACCTTTTAGCCGCCGCTGCCACTACTACTCCATCGTCATTGCCACTACCACCACCATGATTTTCGCCCCACAAAAAAAAAAGTTATAAAGTACATAAACAAATGTGTAATTTTTCTAAAATGGATAAATTTGTAAGTAGACAATTTTTAGACATCTGTTTTTGGCTTACCAAACAGGTTAACTTATTTTTCAGTAATAATTCAGTTGCTTAAAGTTTTCTTTTTTACAAATTTAGTGCTTAACTTTTTCAATACTTAAATTTTAGTTTGAGTTAATTACGCGGTTGATCATCGAACTATTAGGCAAATTTCACTTTGACCACTGAACGTCGATTTGTGTTAAAGTGACCACTGAATTTGTTAATTAGTTCAATCAAGTCACTATGTTAGGCTCCGTTAGCCCTAAGTCCGTTAACTGACTTTATCCAGGGGTAAATATGTCATTTCAGATTCTTCTTCTTTACTTATCACCAGTGGTAGCAATCTCCGTCCTCAGCTGGAATCCATCTGCTTCAAGTTTCTGGACTTCTGCATCAAACACATTGCGGAACTCCCGAATTGTTTTCAGATCCTCAACATGTTCTGGCAACATGTAGTTTGGGTTTCACTTCTCATCATCAAGCTCATACCTGAACACCTTGTTAACCTCGGCCTTCTACTCATCAAATATGAGATTCACATCTACCAGTTCTCCTATAAAATGTCACTCCCCTATACTGCGAAAAAGACGACACCTGGAGCCGATGGCGAACCAGACAAGCAGAGAGCAAACACGTAGGGGATGGAGTAAATCGAGCTGAGCTGAGCTGGGAGAGAGAAGTTGGAGCGGCCTAAACTGGTGGTCCCTTTTGGGAAGCCTTTGAGCAAAGGGGTCTTCGAGCAGGAGAGGACGAACTCGCGGACCAGACCGAGCCGACCTGGGTTACGACCGTCAGTGAGGGGCAAGGCGAATGTGTCGACCAGGGCCTGGGTGAGGAGGACCTTCCGGGTGGCGGAGTTCTCAGGGAAGAGGGCGCACGAATCGTTGGAGCAACTCGGGCCGAGCGAGTCGAAGCAGTTGGAGCAGGCGAGTTTGTCGAGCGAGTTGCAGAGGGAGGAGTTGCAGGGAATGGAATGGTACGTGGTGGAAGTGTAGTTCTGGGTACAGTCTACCCAGCTGAAGGAGGCGCCAAGGTCGAGGAATAAGTTTGTGGGTTGTAGATGGGTTTTTAGGTAAACTGAGAGAGTGTGTAGACGGGTTTTCTGGTCTTGTCTGACTGGCGCAAGAAAGGCTGAAAACGAAGGGGAGAAGAGGAGAAGGAAGAAGAAGAAAAGTGGGTACAGTGGATAAGACATTGGCTTTCGGTATGCGGGTGGCAGAGTTGTTAGCAGACAGTTTATTCTTTTCTGGTAATAAACACCCATGGTTAAAAATGGAGTTTGCTTGATTCGTCCATTTGGCATCCCTCCTCACCCTCATCCATCGTCATTAAATTAAGATCCACGCTAAGAAGCTATATCTATTGGGCAGTAGGGATGAAGGTGTGGTGGTGGTGATGGGTGTTGAGCATTGGGTGAGCTAAGGTTGCGGCTTAGCCGTGGTGGTGATGGGAGAAAGAGGAAGAAAGAAGAAAGAAGAAAGAAGGGGGTTGAAAAAGAGAAGAAAAAAGAGAGTGACGAAATTACCCTTAAATTTAGCCACTTAACGGACTTGGGATGGACGGAAGCTAACGGAGTGACTTAATTGAGATCAATTGAAGGATTCAATGGTCACTTTGACACAAATCGAAGTTTAGTGGTCAAAGTAAAATTTGCCTAATAGTTCGATGGTCAATCGCATAATTAACTCTTTCAGTTTTATCAAACAGCCCCTAAGAGGCCGTTTGGGATTGATTATGAAAAGCAGATTTCAGCTTAAATCTGAATCAGTTTTCAAAATCAGATTTAATCTACTTTAAGCAGAATCAGTTTGCTGTTTGGCAAAATTAGCTGTGAACTAGTTTAAAGTTACAAAAAGTGTTTAGATAGAAAGTGATTAAATCAGTTTTGGTATGACAAAATGACCATAAAGGACAGTACATAAATAAAGTTTCTAATATCTATTTAGTGAAGTAATGTTAACCTTTCAATTGAAAATAACTACAATATACGGAAAAAAAATATTGAAGAATCTATTTTCAACCATCTACAAAAGTTGTTACTTCTTATTCTGAATTAAAAATATCAACAATCTTGCATTAGTGCTTATAGTATGATAACTTTCCCAAATTATAAATAAAGTCTATCTTAAAAGTCACACCCAATAATTAGTTAAAAGGGTATGAAATGTTTTTTTGTGAAAAACATGGGGATATAATGGTAAATTAAAAGGTCAAACCTGATTATGAAAAAAGTGATTATTTCATAATCCTCACTTCCCAGGATTATGGATTTAATCAGTTTTTAGCTTTTTTAGCCAGATTAAATCTTATAATCTCGTTTGCCAAACACTCACACACCTGATTTAATCTAGATTAAATTAGGTTTAACCATCCCAAAATCAACCCCAAACACCCTCTAAGTCTTTATTGTTTTGTTGAATATATTAGTCCAAGCGGTTAAGTGGAGCATGCACAACAGGGTGTGATTAATCATCCTCTACTCAGGTGATCCGTGTAGAAAAAATGACTGAAATGAATATCACTAAACGTAATTGTTAAACGATTATTTAGACAAAACTATATTATTTTAGTTGCACAACCAATTCGATTTTAATGTACTTTTACTGTTTTGGTCAACTCTTATTAGTGCAAGCGGTTCAGTGAAGTGTGGCGGAGGAGACCGGAGACGGTGTGATTAATCATCCTCTCATCAGGTAATTTGTGTAGGAGAAATGAATTGTTGAATGCTTGTTTTATCCTTTAATTTTAGATCAGATTGCGGTTATTTTGACAATCATTTCTATTTCAATTTCACAACCAATTCGACTTTAGTTTACCGGTTCCACTGACGTATACTCTTATGCAAGGTAATAAGTTATAGTAGTAGTGGAAATCAAAATCCTCTCTTTAATCATGCAGTAACTTCAATCGAATGAAAAAAAACTTCCCTCTCACTATGACAATATGATTATTGTTGTCGTATCTTTTTACCGGTAGAAGAACCTACAAGAAAGAAAAGAAAAATCATCTCGAATATTGTTTTAATTTGAGTTTTGTAGATAATCCTCGTTGAAAGAACTTATGTGGAAGTTGATATATGTCTTGTATTTATGTCCCGCGTCGGTTACTCAAAGAAGGTTGCAACTTGGCCCTTAGTATATAAGACATCTTGTCCCACATTGCTTGGAGAGAGAAGATCACTGCTTTCTCCAAGTACAAGTAAGGTGTCTTGTATTGTGTTTAAGGGCAAGAGAGGAGAGTCCTTCTTGGAGTAGGCAAAGAAAGAAGAGTCTTTCTTTGAGTAGGAAAGAGAGGATAGTCTTTCTTTGGGTAGGCAAAGAAAGAAGAGTCCTTCTTTGAGTAGGAAAACAGTTGAGAGATACACGTGAGGGAGCGTTGTAAATCTGACTTGTGCAAAGTGGATTTGAGTTCTCTCATATTTCTTGTGTTTTCTTATTTGGTTATCGTGTTCTATACATATTTATCTAGAGCGATTTCGTAACAAGTGGTATCAAGAGCTTCCAGGTTTATTATTTTGGCAAAATTGAAATCGATTTGAGAGGATAAATATGTAGACAACACGACCATGAAGTATGCCTGTGACAATTCGATGGAAGGATGAATTTTGGCATATGGCAGAGCACAGTAAAGGATTTGAGCAGTGCGACAGGGGATGCCAAAGCATGCATGAGAAGCGAGCTCGAGGCACTTGGAGAGCACTTGCAGCGGACTGTCGCAAGTCAGGTGGAGCTAATCTTCAATAGATTAGATGACTTGGAGGTAGATAGTTGACTAGCTGTGCCAGAAAGGAATGTCGATATGTTAGCAGAGGAGCTAGATGACTTGATTGAGGAGAGGGTCGCCCATATCACCAAGCGGGAGGTGCAACAGCGCAAGGACCTCAAGGGACAAGTCATGGAGCTCCAAGAAGAACTAGCTACTTGTAAAAAGGAGCTTACAAGAGCTACGAGGCAGAGGTGTATCGCGGTGCAGCCAAGGCAAAAGAAAATGCCAGAGCCAAGATCGTACGATAGAACGAGAGAGGCGTGGCAGGTGGATAACTTCTTTTGGCACTTGGAGCGGTACTCTGAAGCCCTCGACATTGACGAGGAGAAGGTGCAGCGGACTGTCGCAAGTCAGGTGGAGCTAATCTTTAATAGATTAGATGACTTGGAGGTAGACAGCCGATTAACTGTGCTGGAACGGGAAGTCGATGTGTTCGTAGAGGAGCTAGATGACTTGATCGAGGAGAGGGTCGCCCATTTCACCAAGTGGGAGGTGCAACAGCGCAAGGACCTCAAGGGACAAGTCATGGAGCTCCAAGAAGAACTAGCTGCTTGTAAGAACAAGCTTACAAGAGCTACGAGGCAGGGGCGTATCGCGGTGCAGCCAAGGAGAAAGAAAATGCTGAAGCCGAGATCGTACTATAGAGCGAGAGAGGTGAGGCAGGTGGATAACTTCTTTTGGCATTTGGACCGGTACTTTGAAGCCCTTGACATCGATGACGACGAGGAGAAGAAGGTGCAGACAACGGTCATGTACCTTACGGATACAGCTGCCTCATGGTGGAGGCGTCGCTACATGGATGGGTGCGACGTCAAAACGTGGGAGAAGTTCAAGCGTGAACTAAAAAGGCAGCTCTATCCGGAGAGCATCGAAGATATGACGATAATCAATCTTCGACGGCTAAGGCAGAAGGGGAGCATCTGCGAGTACGTGAAGAGTACTCGACTTTGATGGTCAAGATACCCGAGATGTCCGAGAGACAGCGACTTTGCTTCTTCATTAACAGGTTGCAGGAGTTGGTTGCCACGGAGTTGCGGCGAAGGGAATCTCAGGACTTAGCTTCTGCCATGGCGATTGTCGAGAGGTTGGAAGACTTCAAGAAACGTGAGAGGCTGAGATCTCCAAGGCACGAGTGTGCCAAAGATGGGGGAGACGATAGGTCGAAGAGTGGTTCGCCCAAGGCAATCGATGATGAGCGGAGTGGGGACGAGGGACGTCGCCGCCATCACAAAAGGGAGAAGAAGCATGGAGAAAGTCACAAGCGGGGTGATTCTCGTGACCACAAGGTTCATGGACGGCTTAAAAGAGAATGCTTCTACTGTGCAGGTCCGCATTACGGGAAGGATTGCCCGCACAAGGGCAAGATGATTGCGTTCCTCGAGAAGCACAAAGGCAGCAACGGCGAGAAGTTCAAGCATTGCTTGAGCTTGATTCATCTTCTTTCTTGCTGAGTTCAAGGTGGAGTGCATCCCTACCTTTAAAGGGGATGCAAGGTGGAGTACATGAAGAAGGTACTGAAGGCATATTACACTTTTCTTATGGAGTGGTTTGTTAATACAAGCCAAGGTGGAGATTGTTGATATATGTCTTGTATTTATGTCCCACATCGGTTACTCAAAGAAGGTTGCAACTTGGCCCTTAGTATATAAGACATCTTGTCCCACATTGCTTGGAGAGAGAAGATCACTGCTTTCTCCAAGTATAAGTAAGATGTCTTGTATTGTGTTTAAGGGCAAGAGAGGAGAGTCCTTTTTGAGTAGGCCAAGATAGAAGAGTCCTTCTCTGAGTAGGAAAGAGAGGATAGTCTTTCTTTGGGTAGGCAAAGAAAGAAGAGTCCTTCTTTGAGTAGGAAAACAGTTGAGAGATACACGTGAAGGAGTGTTGTAAATCTGACTTGTGCAAAGTGGATTTGAGTTCTCTCATATTTCTTGTGTTTTCTTATTTGGTTATCGTGTTCTATACATATTTATCTAGAGCGATTTCGTAACATGGAAGTTGAAACTTTTGTCAATGATAGTGGTGGCTCATAAAATGTTTTCCATTGAATACATAGGTTAGCATGAATCATGTGCCGAAATATTAAGTTGCTGAATGTGCATTCAAGGGCATCTACTAGATATTTCTTTCATTCACAAGTTAAAGTAGTGTGCTACTTCATAACGACTGAGTTTTGTATACCATTTAATTTGAAATATAGCACTCGCGTGTTTATCGTACGGGTTCTGGACTAATATAAGTTTAAAGTTGTACTAGCCTTTTTTGCTAAATACATCATTGTGGGGTCGATGTAATCAAATGAACTAGGAGAGAAAGTTGAAGCACACGGAAGCCTGTTTTGTGTATATGCAAAAAATAGATATATAATATCGGACAAATTTTCCCTTCAATCCCTCTTTGTTATTGACGTAGTGATGCCATTAAAGATGACTAAGATTGCATCTTAGTGATCTTTAATGGTATTACTCCGTTTTTGCTTTTTGATATGTACGGTGGAGTTTTGCTCAAGCAGATTCCTATAATATAACTTTTAATGTAAATATTATTAGTATTTCAACATAAAAGAAATGGATTGCATCACTGGAAAAGGAAAGTCGGAGGAAGTTATTCCAACAATGGCAGACTCTTTTTCAAGAAAAAGGAAATAAAAAAGGAACAGAAAAATTATGCTTATACCATTAGAAAATAAAAGAAAAATACTGCTTCAACGAACGCACGTTATCTATTATGCAACACAAGATAGAGCAATTAAAGACCAAATTTGTTTAACACGAACGCATATGAATGCCTTATTTTGTCATATAGAGTGCATGATGAATCAATCGTAGCATCGATCGTTCAGGAAAACACCCGATTCACATGATGTCTTTTATGCAACACTTCTACCACTCTTCCAACTATGAAGCTTATTCTTGTCATGTTGATCGCCCCTAAGAGCTTCAAGCCCTAAATCACCATAGAAATGAAAATTCAAAAATTAAGTTTAGCAAAAGTAAGTTAAAGATGACAAATATGGTGCCATGGTTTTCAAATATTACTGTGCGTAATCAATGTTGATTCTCCCGGCATCTGGATTGGCAATCACGGTGAAGGCTTCTTGAGAAAGATCGAATTGGTTTGCTTGACATCCTGCACAGCGATCCACCACCCTTACAGTAACACTGCTGCCCGTGCATGGTTGTGGTACGCCTTGGTTTGTGGGTCCTGTGCACCTAATGGTGTACGTTGTTCCACATGCAGCTCCATTATTCCACATTGACTCGCCAACGGCAGCAATCATCACGCCTTGGTCTTGGTTCCCGTAGCATGCCGAGGCTAGCAAACAATATGATTCATTTTGAGTTATGCCGAGCTACTAACAGGTTAGTCTAACAAACAGAGGAGTAAAAACCAAAAAAAGATATCTGATAGTATTCACAGAGATAGAGGAGGGATCAATTCTTTTATAGTTTTTTTTTTACCATCATAAGCAGAACAATCTCTGGTCAGCGTTAGTACTCTAACAAACAGAGGAGTAAAAACCAAAAAAGATATCCGATAGTATTCACAGAACAATCTCTTTCTGCATTTTCCTTTTTGTTTTGGTTACTTTATCGGGACAATCTCTGGTCAGGGTGGGACGGCTGGTGTAAGATTTATCCCCTCTACTTTTCTTTTGATTCCATTTGGTTAAATTCCGGGGGACAACCTCTTCCTTTGACTAGTCGTGGTCGGAAGACTTCGAGCCTCTATATATTCGTTAATATGTTGAGTCCTAAAAAATATTAGAAAAACCATACTCGGTTGCTGATCATCAAATGTTAATTTTCATAATGGGAAAACATTAAGCAATTAACTTATAAGTCTTGTATTGCTAGTTGGTTCCGAGTTGATGCTTTTGCAACCTGAATGCCTTTCTCACCCGCTTTATGATCCTAGTGTTATGAAGTACATCAGGAAGATTAAGTTAAGTTAACATTAGACTTTCAATGCAAGGTCGAAAAAACAACCACAAAAATTTATGCTGCCTGTTTCAATTTTTAACCGACATAGATGTTCAAATAATGCAACCAAACAAGAACTTCCATTCTTTTTAAGCTTGTTGTTCTGGTTCTTCATACGAACTTTTATTTGAAATTGAGGGAAAAAAAAACTCCCCAGCTATATTTCTCAAATTGCTTCCGTTTCTTGTAATCTTTCCATTCAGCCAATTATAAATGATTCCGCTATGAGAGCTACATGCAACAATGGGAGAACAACCTTTACGTTGTATCTACAGTGCGTCTTCCTACTGGCTTGCATCTTGTTTGTTGTCACGAGTACAAATTTTAAGCCGGAAGTGCAAGCGAGTATAACTAGCTCACCACGCGGTAAACAACTTCACGGGCCCAAAAATTGATAGCTACAACTGCACTGACTGTTATGACCAGGTGGTGAGCATTACTCTTGTGTCATGTTTGTATGTGCTTGAGAGAGAGAGAGAGGGAGAGATCATATATACTCACGGAGATAGACGGTGTAGAACGTGGCAGTTCCTGCAATTGCAGAAGCTACAGATATAAGGCTCGCCGCAACTAGAAACACCGCAATGATGCTTCGAGCAATCGCCATTGCTCTCAAATGACGAGGAGAGTTGCTTTTCTCTTTAACTTCCTATATTTTTGCAAGTGCACGATGCCCCAGCTATGTATCGAACAGAGTTGAGTGTTGCAGTATTTATAGAAGCAGACCAACTCTTTGGCAGGCATGTTAGTCTTTACACGCCTTCTCGGTCGTTATCTGCCCCATATGGATAACTAATTCCATCTTCTAGATACGTGTATTATACATTTGAGGACCATTAATTGTTACAACATGAGAGATTGTAGTTATTTTCCTACAATCCGGGTAGCAGCCGAATATTTTTCAAAAAAGAAATTTCTAATCATACCCATGCTGCCGGTTCAATCTTGTGTTGTAAAAAAAACATTTGAAAGATTCTTTTTCTTGTATTCGCAGATTCGATAAATTAATGTTTTTGGTTAAATTTAAAATGATCCGCCGCACAATGGATAATAGCATACAGTTTTGTAACTGAAGAGCAAAAGAAAATTTGTCTAATATTTGCTCAAGTGTAACCAACCTAATAACAAATATTTTTTGTCATTAAATAGAGAGAGTTATTGCCTCTTATTATAGTCCAGAATATACTAGTGTAAAGTTAATTTAAAATAAGTCAGTTTGAAGATTCTTATCTTGACGCAGACTAGGCAAATTTATCACATTTTTCCCTTACCTTTTGCTTTATCTCTTGGATAGTTCAGAGAATCCAAAACGAATACAAAGAAAGAAAAAATAACGAAATTTTGTATCCAAGTGTCTTGTTTTGGTTGTACGATCCCTTCACACCAATTGTAATTCTAAGTTCTAACTATGTGTTTGGTAATTTATCTCGCCAAACTTCCTCCGATCTTGACTTTCAGGAAAAATAGGTGCCGTGCAAAGTATTGCTGCGGAATTGCCGTGGAAGTGAAGGCATAAATTTCAAAGCGCTACTTTTCTTCGAACATTCCATGTGTTTCAAAAATGATAAGAACTAGACATGTGCATTCAAACTCTGAGCTCAGTCAAATGGAAAAACCTTAAACAGACGGATTAACTGAGTTTTGACTATGTTTGGTATTTCCTGTCAATTCTCAAACGTTGGAACCCGATATTAACACGTCTTCTCGGTCTAGAGACTTTTTCATTTGGTGGATATTCAATTTCGTCTTCTAGATACGACTTGTACGTACAATACGTTTCACCAGCATCAGTGGCAAACTCGGGAATTCAAACTGTTGTTTATAACGTCTTCTTCGGGTTATCTTAAAAACGAAAATGGACGAAGTTTCCTCTTCTCTTTGCTAAAGAAGATTACATGTATGTCGTAAAGTTGTATCAATAAGAAAAAAAAATTCCCGCTACCTAGGATGTAGAAACATAAGTACAAACAAAACATTTTTGGCTGCTATCCCGGTTGAAGAAATCTTTCTTCTACCCCCTATATAGCGACAATCAATCGGCACTAAATATTTCTAGTGGCTTTTATTTAATGACGCTAAAAAAGTCCTGCTAATAATTGTTGCTGAAAGTATTAGAAGAAAAGTCGCTAGAAACATTTAGCTACTATTAATTGTCACTTTACATGGGGTTGAAAGAGATTCCTACAACTCGGGTAGGAGCCAAAGTTTGTTCGACGACCATTAATGATCGCTATACGAAAAGTTGTAACTATCTTCTTGTAGCTATCTTCCTCGTATAGCAACTCGGAAGTTGTAGAATTATACTACGAATCTTTAGGTTCGCCCAAGTGAGATCTCTAAGCTATTGTTGCGGGGGGGCCCTTAAATCAGCTTGAAAATTCTTATTTTCATGCCGACTAGGCTAATTTACAACTTTTTTTTTTTGGTAACATGTCCTTTTTTTACCAATGAAATTCATAACATTTTACATCTATATAGTGTGTTACTACACTTTCAAAAAACAAAATTATTTCACAACAATTTAAAATTGTAATACCGTTGGTGGCAGCTCCCAGTTGTAGCATAACTGCTTGTTAATTTGGTTTGGCACAGTTCTTTTCCGGCTCAACACTTTATAGACCACCCATTTCTGTATTTTTTTTTTCGGTAAATAAAAATATATATCAACCGATGAAACAAAAGTACAACATCTGCAAGGGGCATACCCCAGGAAAACAACAACGAAACGCGAGTCTTGCTAAGCAAGAGCGAAAAGAAACCCTATACTAGGCAGAAACAAGCCACACTGGCCACAAAAAAACTTAATACATAACAACAAAGCTAGATCAGCAAAAGAAATACAAAGGACCCAGTAGTGACCACACGAGAAGCCACGCGGAATCTAGAAGATCTGGTGGAAAGAGCATCACCCAAAAACTGCGATAGAGCGTGCTAAAAGCTACATCGGTCTATCTGAAAACAAACCGATCACCCAAAAGTCGGTCTGACCAAAAGATGACGGAATCAACCGAAAATGGAGTCGGGGAGTTGCCATTCACCCTGGAACCAACGGTTGGTCGGGGTATTGGCCACTTTTCTGCAAGAGAATAACCTCCACCGGATGATCTGCACAAGACCTGCAGAACAAGAAACCACATCAGTATACTTATTTTGGAAAGAACGAGAATTCCGCTCTCTCCAGATATAGTACACCAACGCCGCAAACGCTATCCAACAGACATATGTCGGGAATGCAGGGCTTTGCCATTCAGAGGAAGCTCTATCAACCATACCCTGCCAACTCAACATAGGCCAGTTAAAATTGCATTTCTTTTGAATAATAGACCATAATCTGAACGTGAAAGGGCAATTAAAAAATAGATGATCATGAGACTCAAAAGGAATGCGACAGAAAACACATCTCATACTAGGAATAACATGAAAAGCAAAAAGCCTATCCTGCGTACTTAACCTCTCCCTAATTGTCAACCATAAGATGAAGTTATGACGTGGAACACGCCACTTACACGACAGTAAGCAAGCCCATCTAGCTAACGGATGCTTTTGACGAAGGGCTTCCCATGTACTCGCAATGGAGAAATCCCCAGAACTACTAACCGTCCAGACGATCCTATCAAGTGTATCCGGGGCAGGACGAAAAGAGCTAGGGGTACTCTCACCCATTTCTGTATTTTTGCAATGATTTCAAAGCAACTTTGCAGGTTTCCTTTGAAAATTCTCAGATTTCTCTCCTCCCAAATACCGTAAACTGTTACGGCCAAGGCTAATTTACTCAACCTTGCTCTGAAGCTTTTTTGGCTGAATGTGTGGCAGGCATGATTTTCTAGTTCACACCATGTTCTGAAAGTTTGTTGTGTTTGTATTTTCCTACACACTTGAATCCATACTTCCTTTGTCAAATTGCACTCCATAAAAATTTATCACATGTTTTTACACTTTCCTTTTGCATAATTTCTTGGATAGCTAAGAGAAAAATCAAAACGACTACAAAGAGAGAAACGAAATCTTGGATTCATGGGGGTCACTTGGCATAGTGGTGATGAATTTGCTTTCTCCTACCTCATGTGTCTTGTTTTGGTTGTCCGATCCACTCACACCAATCGTAGTTATAGATATGTGTTTGTGGTACCGCTTTGGGTACACTCTTAACTTGTCAATATCTTTGATAATTCATCTCGGCAAAGTTCCTCCTATCTTGACTTTCAGGGAAAAGAAGAGTTTGGTCTGCATCTACGCCCAGCGGCGCAAAGCAAAGACTTATCTAATTGCTGCGGAATTTATCCGGCTTTCCTGGAAGTCATGGCATAAATTTCGAAGCGCTACTTTTCTTTGGGAGATGAATGATGTGGCTTCTGATTCTAACATTCTACATGTTTCAAAATTGATAAGAACTAGACATGTTCATTCAAATTGAGAGCTAGTCAAAATGAAAAAAAAGCCTTAAACAGACGGATTGAACAACTAGTCCTTTGGAAAAAGGAATTACTAAGAGTCGAGTCAAGGCAAGCGGCCGGTCAATCTATCCATACTAGTTTTAACCCCGTGCATTACACACGGGATCAATAATGACTAATTAAAAGCACATACTTATATGTCGAATACAAATAACAAATAATGTTATTTTCACATTTTTATGAGTTTTTTTTTACCACTTTTAGTAACAATGTTAAGAACCCATGTATTGAGGTTTTTAGTAATAAAACTCACCTAGAACAAAATAAAAAGTTACGTGACATAAAAAAAAATATAATATGAGAGATAATTATACGTATCATACTGTCAATTCTCAAACGTTGGAAACCGATATTGACCAAAATTTTCTAGAAGGATTTATTTCACATGATGAAAAACGAATCCCATGAATTGGGGGAAGTGTATAAAAATTCTAACCTTCTAGCTAGTTTAGGTGGTAGACAAATTCTTTCCTATTTAGTTTAGTTGCACTATTCATTTAATGACTATAGGTGTGCTGGGAATTTTTTTTGCTGTTACCCGGATTGTAGAAAAATACCTACAACCCCCAATAGAGGAAAAATTAGTTATCGGTATCTGTTTTAAGTGCTTTTATTTAGTAACGTCAGAAAAGTGTTGCTAATAATTATCGTTCAAAGTTTTAGTAAAAAAATCTCTAAAAATATTTAGTGAGTATTAATTGTCTCTATACAAAGGGTCGTACGTATCTTCCTAGAACCCAGATAGCAGCAATTGTTTTTCCTATGTGGTGTGGTTTGATTCTGATGATCTCCTCCTACTTCTTCTCTTATGAAAAGAGAAGTTTGCTGCAGGTTTATACACACCAAAAACACCAATACTAAAAAACATTTAACAATTGAGAGCTAAATGTAGTGATTCACCGTGAGTTAGCTACCGAGAGCTAAAAAGAGTGTTAAGCATCTAAAACTTATGATTGTAGCACAAATATTAGATTGTTAAGTTGTTTTGCAATAGCACTAGGGAGTGAGAAAACCAGAGAGAGTTTTTTATTTACTGAGAGAAAAATACTGAGGTAATGTTTGGGTGTATTTGAGAATTAGGTGTGGGTAAATGAGTGAAAGTTCCCTTTATAACTTTTTCACTTTATAGTCCAACATTCTCGTTATCTTCCGCGTGAACGTAGGCAAGAGGTCAAACCACGTTAAATTATCCATGTCCATATATTTGTGGGTCACAATTTTTATATTTTCTTTTTTTCTTGTTGTCCTAGTTGTACATGTTTTAGGGGCCTAAATCCTAATAATTGATATCAAGGGTTTTCGTGTGTCAACTTTATCATTTGTTGAAAATATTTATAAAGATGAGCGGTCCATGATACTGGGTCAAGAAATTCAACGCTTCATGATGGTTTCTCCTTCGGGCAAAGAAGAATGAGAGATCTCCTTATTCAAGAAGGTGTGCACAAGACACTACAAAAAAAGAAAAAAAAAAGGCCAGAAAATCATAAAAGTGAAGACTGGGAAAACACTGACAAAAAAGGCAGGTAGCTTGATCCGACTTAATTTGTAGGTGAAGTTTTAAATAGCGTGAACGGTGTTCACAAGGCCATGAAAATTTGGAGTAAGCCGGAAAGCTTGATTGGCTAAAAACATGACAAATACGGTATATTTGAAATGAAAGTTGTGCGCATTGCAGATGGATGAAGGTATGAATTTTTTGACTCGTTTAAATATCAATAACGGTATAATCATTAAATTGCCAAATATTGACATGAAAATTAAAAGGAGGACAAAGCATTGAATCTCTTAGCGTCGTTCTCGACCTCCTATCATAATTTGGTTACTACCTTATTACAAGAAAAAGATACTCTCTTTTTACATGGTGTTACTTCATCTCTCCTACTTCAAGAAAAAATAAAGAAGACGAAGCCGCGGGCACGTGTTACTAAAAATCGAGGCAGAAGTACCGGTGAAAGTCATGGCAAATTCAAAGGCAGATATGGAAGCAGATCTAGAGGTAATTAGTCTCAGTCCGAAGAAAGGTGTAAGTGCCACCATTGTGGCAAAGAAGGACACATAAAATGAAATTTTATGTGTTAAAACGGGAGACAAAGAAGACTAGAGACATATGAAGGCTGATGATATTGATGCCACGACCAGTGTTTCTGAAGAAGACCAAGTAGCTTTTACTTTCCAAGAAGTAGAGTGCAATCATATTGCAAATCACAAAATTGAGTGGGTGGTAAATTCTACACCATCTTACTAGGCTAGTCCTACAAAGGAATATTTTACGTCATACAAAGTAGGACACTTGGGCTATGTGAGGATGGGTAACAATAGTCGTGCAACTATAGGTGGAAGGCGATGAGTGCTTAAAAACCATCGTGGGATGCAAACTCACTTTGAAGGATATAGGACATATTGCTGATTTGCGCCTTAATTTGATCTCAATGCACGTTATGGACCTGGCAGGCTGCCACAGTTATTTTGGTAGCGGTAAATGAAACTTCACCAAAGGATCTTTGGTTGTTGAAAGAGGGAATGTTTATTGCACTTTGTTCAAGACTCATACAAAGTTGTATAGGATATAGTTTACTTCCAACAGAAGATTACAACTAGTCCTTTGGAAAAAGGATTAACTGAGTGTTGACTATGTTTGGTATTTCATGTCAATTCCCAAACGTCGGATACCCAACATTAGAGTTGAGTATGTTTGGTATTTCCTGTCAATTCTCAAACGTTGGATACCCAATATTTACCAAAGATTTCAAGAAGGATTTAGTTCACATGATGAAAAATGAATCCCATGAATTGAGGGAAGTGTACAAAAATTCTAACCTTCTAGCTAGTTTAGGTGGTAGACAAATTCTTTCATATCTAGTTTAGTTGCACTATTCCTTTAATGACTATATGTGTGCTGGGAAAAGTTTTTGCTGCTACCCGGATCGTAGAAAGATACCTACAAACCCCAATATAGCAAGAATTAGTTATCAATATCTGCTTTTAGTGGCTTTTATTTTGTGACGTCAGAAAAGTGCTGCTAAGAATTATCGCTCAAAGTTTTAGTAGAATAGCCTCAAAAACTATTTAGCGAGAATTAATTGCTTTAACGCAGGCCAAACTTTAATATTGGCAAATAAAAATCATGTTCTAGTTCCACACGGCCTCCAATCACACACATCAGTCAACATATCTCATTCCTTAAGCATTAAACTAGTAATCACATTCTTTCGGCTTAAGGCATCAACAACCACATTAGCCTTACCCGGGTGATATGAAATAGAACAACTGTAATCGTTTAATAATTCCATCAATCTATGTTGTCTCATGTTCAATTCCTTCTGCGAAAATAAATATTTCAAACTCTTGTGATCGGTGTAGACCTTAAATACTGCTCCATACAAATAATGTCTCCACTTATGCAAGGCAAAAACAATAGCTGCTAATTCTAGATCATGAGTAGGATAATTCCCTTCATATGGCTTCAATTTACGTGATGCATAAGCAATTACTTTTCCTCTTTGCATAAGTACACAAACCAAACCTTTGTGAGATGCATCACCATAAATTACAAAATCATCATTACCGTTAGGCAGAACCAAAATAGGTGCACTCACCAATCTATGTTTCAACTCTTAAAAACTGTTCTCACATTTATCATCCCAAATAAAAGTTACTTTCTTCTGAGTCAAATGAGAGATAATGGACCAGCAATTTTGGAAAATCCCTCAACAAATCTACGGTAATATCCAGCTAACCTCAAAAAACTACGTACCTCCGATACCGTTGAAGGCATTTTCCAACTTTGTATAGCCTCAATCTTAGCCGGATCCCCTGGTATTCCTGCACCTGATATTATATGCCCCAGAAAAGCAACTTGTTCCAACCAAAACATACACTTTTCAAATTTGGCATACAACTTTTTATCCCGTATGGTTTGCAAAACAAGTCTGAGATGTTGAGCATGCTGTTGGGTATCTTGAGAATAAACCAAAATATCATCAATAAAGACTACCACAAAACTATCCAAGCATGGTTGGAATATGCGGTTCATCAAATCCAAAAACGCCGCGGGTGCATTAGTGACCCCAAATGGCATAACTAGAAATTTGTAATGACCATACCTAGTTCTGAAAGCAGTCTTAGGGAAATCTTCCTCCCTTACCTTTACCTGATGATAACCTGACCTCAAATCCAATTTGGAAAATATCTTAGCTCCTTGCAATTGATCAAACAAATCCTCGATATTGGGTAATGGGTATTTATTCTTTTTTGGTTACCTTATTTAACTATTTGTAGTCGATTCATAAACGCAAGGTACCATCCTTTTTCTTAACAAATAATACAGGTGAACCCCAAGGTGAAGTACTTGGTCTAATAAATCCTTTATCAAGTAAATTTTGTAATTGCACCTTTAACTCCTTCAATTCAGCAGGAGTCATTCTGTAAGGAGCTTTAGATATTGGTGCAGTGCCTAGAACAAGTTCAGTAACGAATTCTATCTCCCTATTAGGTGGTTGAGTAATCAAATCCTGCGAAAATACATCCGAATATTCCCAAACAATAGGGATATCCTCTAGCCTACTCACTGTCTTCGAACAGTCAATAGCATACACAATATACCCTACACAGCCCTTACGAAGTAACTTATGAACACGAAAGGTGGAAATAATAGGGATAACAGTTGGACTTTTATCCCCCACATACATGAATACTGACTGATCTGGTAAAGTAAACGTAACAGTTTTTGCAAAACAGTCAACACTAGCATGATTGTGGGATAACCAATTCATACTAAAAATAACATTTAACTCCCTCATAGGCAGTGCAATCAAATCGGCATGCAATACATGATTATTCATGTCAATCTCACAGGCTTTGTACGCTCTATCTGAATATAAAGAATCACCCACAAGGGTACTGACTTTGACCACAAAAGGTAAAAACCCTAACAGCATAGGCAAATGATGTATGAAATGTGATGCAACGTATGAATGTGTAGTGCCAGGATCAATCAATATTCTAGCCAAAATACCAGAAACTAAAATAGTACCTTCAACAACAACAGGCGATCCATGTACCTCATCATGTCCCAATGCAAATGCTCTAGCCTTTATCGTTGGTTTATTCACTCTTCTACATGTAATAATACCAGTACCAGGTGTATCCCCAGCAATGGTAGCCACAGATCTTCTATTTTTAGAACAATCCCTCATCTGATGACCCTGCGCCCCACATGCAAAACATGTCCCCTTCTTCTTCCTGCAAACCTCTTCTGTATGCCCACTCTTACCACAAAATGTGCAATATAGACTAACTGCCTGTGCAGGCTACTGTTGAGGTGCTATATATTGAGTAGGCCTCACTGTAGGCCTAGGCTGAGGTCGTGATCCAATTGTAAATGGTCATGGCATAAATCCATGTGTCTGGGGTCTAGGTGCATACCCTATACTCCTCATATTTGTTCTCAGAAATTTCGTACCACCAGATTTAGAAAGAAATCTTCTCGCCTGCCAATGTGGCACCGGAGGCCTAGATAAACTCATTTGCGCCCTCTTTGCCCGTGTAAACCCCAAAGTCCTCTCAATATCAAGTGCCTGATCTACAATCTCGTGATAATTAGAGATATTAAGAGGTGCGACAGCTTCCTGCATGTGAGGATTCAAGCCAATCTCAAACTTTCTAGCTTTCCTATCACCACCCTCAACCAAAGAAGATGCATGTCAAGCTAAAGCAATAATTTTTTTTTCATATTCTTGTACAATCTTGTTTTTCTGTTCAAGTTGCAGGAAAGCCAATTCCCTATCTCTTCTAACACTTGCCAGAATATACTTATTATTAAACTCAGTAGTAAACAAGTGACAAGTTCCTATAACATTACTGGTTGTCCACTTCGCATCAATTGTCTTCCACCAAAACCCCGCATCTTCACTCAAATAAAAAGTAACCAAAGTAACTTTATGTGTAGGAGTTAATTGCATTCTCTCAGATAATTTCTCCTTATTGCTTATACATTCCTCTGCCTCATCTGAATTAGCGCCACCACAAATACAGTAGGATTAAGCTTAACAAATCTTTCAAGCAAGGTCAGATCATCAGTAGCTATATCATATCTCACCTGAGAACTCTCACCAACCTGACTATGCTGCTGATTGCTTTGCGAATATTCTATGGCATTGGCTATACGTCCAACTAACCCAATGATATCCCGAAATTAGGGTCAGTTCATTGTGTACCCTTCCCCACGGTACTTTCTTCTCTCTCGCCCGCCATATATCACACCTGAACATGCAAAAATATATGTTTAGGCCATGCCAAATTTCAAAAAATAAAATAAACTAATGAATTTCAAAAATCGTAGCCTGGCTTTTAAGCAACTATAGCTCTGATACCACTAAATGTCCCCCCCCCCCCCCCCGGCGCAGAAGGGGTGCAATGCTAAACAAGCTGGTTCGCATATATACTTCAAGGATAAACAAAGCTTTACTACAAACCTCAAAAGAAACAGCGGAAAACAAAAGAAGAACAACTAAAACTTTGCTCACCCATCGTAATACTCTTGATCCTCACCAAGGTAATTCTCTTCGTCCCCTGGCAGATATTCCGACTCCAAACCTAGAAAAAGTATCGGGAATGGGTCAGTCTGATGGCTCAGTAGGGTATCCGGTGCTTTTAAGTCCAAATATGAATTGATTATATTATGAATGGTTAGTATAAAAATGCAAGTCACTTGAACAGACGATACCTACGTACTTAAGAATAATGTAATATATCGAGTATCATATACAACAATCTGCTCACACTTGCCTTCAAAAGAAACGAGAATAGCATATCGAGCAAGATTTGAAATCTTGTAGAACATTTACGAGAATGACAAGCAACACCTAAATATTAACTTGATCTTGCTAAGTATAACAAAATAGTATAAACAAGTTCAAGAAAAATATAAGTCAAGTAGGAGAACATCAATATGCAAATATGCCCCTCATGCACAAGCCAACCTTCCTTGAGTGCAAGAGAGTTTTCGTATCGCAACCAACTGATATAACAGGTTCAATAGAAGAAGCCTAACGTCATCACAGGCACACCTATAATTCCTTTCGAGAAGTAGTACGCATAGCTAGTACGTACTATCGAGACATCAACGAGAACGAGAACCATGGCCAGATAACTTCCAAGCCCGGCAAATAACACCCTCAACTCACTTTTTTCCTCCTCTTTCCCATGATATGCATAATCATGTACAGATGTCAATAAAATATCATCAAGTACCTCAAAAGAGGTTTAATCCCTTGTCAAGTCATATTTACCATATTATCAACAACACATGCCAAACATGTAACCTAATCTCTAATACGCAAGCTAATTCGGTAATCAAGCAAGAAATAATTTGATATTCTTCCTTAAGTACCCTACTCATATGTATACTTATACCATTGTGTGGATATTTGAGTGTCCATTTAAGACCTTAAATTTACCAAATTATTCATCATTAAGCCCAACACAAGGAACCACAAAATTAGGTTACATAATCTGCCCAGTATTTCTATTGGCAGCAGGAGTAGTCTGTAGTCCGAAAATCATAAAACTTTAATTACAAGGCCTCTACAGTCAAGCTGTATATTTATGGAAACTAGAATTAAATAGATACATCTCAGTATTTTATGTGGCACGAAAATATTATTTTAAGGTCATGTTAAACCCTTGCAAATACAGACTTCAGAATCTGTCCAGCAGCAGTTTCACAGGCTAGGTTTCAAGCCACGAATTGTAAACCATAGTAATAGTGCTTGCAATAATCTGAAATTTGGTGTGTATACTCTAAACATGTATTAGTACAACCTATAAAATAACCAAACCTGTATCTTAACTAAAACTATACATTTCTAGGCACCAAAGTTATCTCATTTTTATGACTGTTTTGCAGGTTTTGTAACATATCTCACTTAAGATCATTACAAGCAAGTTTATGAGTATTTCACTACTCATAATACTTCTCAAGCATGATTTAGAAACATAAAAGCACAAGATAACCTACCTTAAAGAAATTAACGCCAAGCCAATTCAAGAAGGTTGATTCAAATCTCTCTCTTTTGTTCTTCCTTTTCTTCTTCTCGTCCTCCCTTTCTCTCCTTTCTTTTCTTTCTCATTCTTTCTCTTTGCTTTTAATATTTTCTAAATCCTATCCTCCTTTCTCTTTTTTTGTGGCCAAATTGAATAAGAGAAGTCTCCCTCTTTTATTTTTTTTTCTAACTTATCCACTTACTTCACTTCCATTCCCTTTTTTATTGTTTGCCTTTGATTACTCACCACCAAACATAGGTGGCAGACCAAAATCCTCTTATTCTCACACCCTCACACGTGACCTCTTATTACTAACTTAGGGTATTTTGAAATTGATCCCAAAGTTTTGCATAATTACTTTTTAACCCTAAAGTTTTACATAATTATAGTTTGGGCCCACAACTTAATTTCAATATTTATTTTATGTAGAAAAATAATATAACACGATCATATTATTTCAATCAAATTTAAATATGTTTGAACTTAATAAAAGGATTAGAAGCTAATTAAGATCGGGGTCTCACGGTTAGTGCTTCCTACGAGGAAGCAGGTGAGTTCCTTGACCGAGGAAGAGGGCTAGTAATTATATTATGGTATATCATGCATGTGTACGGCTTTGCCTGAATGGCATCGCGACCGCCTAGGATCAACATTGATTTTTTATTTTATATGCACCATATGTACCACGACTGTTACGGAAATGACAAAGAAAATATTATCTCAAATGGTTTAAAATCCCTCGAGAAATCTTTGTTGTATTTTGAAAGTGATGACTTTGGAAATGGTCTTTTATTGATCGATTTGGAACCCGTCGTAATTGTATTTGTCTATTTTGGTTATGATGAATTTTGATCATTTTGGAACTCATTGAGTTTTTTATCATTCAAAGTGTTTTGGAAATCATTGTCGGTTGGATTCTTTGGAATCGTGTTGTAATATTTTTTGTAGTCCTTGTACGACCTTACTGAGCTCTCAAAAGCTCACCATTCGTTTGATTCCTTTCTGCAGGTTTTGACCAACAGTATATTGCTCGAAAATAGGGTTTAGAACCTGTGTGAGATTCCGGTGAGCCGATCACTACTATATAGGAAGACCCCTGCGCGGGTTGGTACTGTTAATTGGTTCTTAAGAATTTGAATTGCGAAGGACCTAAGTTGTAATAGTTTAAATAAGCAGTTGTAATCTAGTATTTTGAAAAATCTGAGTTGATGTTGAATTAGATGATTTAGAATATGAGTTAGTGAACAGATTTGACAGGTTTGATGTGATCCGGTAGGTTAACGTTCCAGGAGTTCAGGGTGGTTGAGCTCTGGATTTCTGGGGACGTTACAGAAGAAGTCATTTCTCTACACAAAGTGTTACTAGCAATAAACGTGGAATTTTGTATTAGCCTTACAACTGTGCAAGAGCCATTGGATAGAGCAATTGATTTAAAAATCTAGATAGTGAATCACTCAGGGATCAGATGTTGGATATGCTTAGGTAGCCTACAGGCATACAAATAATGGATAACAACGTGACACCAGGCGAATTATGTGATAATGCGCGGGCGAGCAACGACAAAATTATAAGGATGATGGAGGCACTTAAGCATACAAACATGCATAAAAAATTTTATTTTTATTTTTATTTTTTCTAAAAAAAGAAGGGGTTGAAAACCGGTCGGCTAGTCAGAGCTATTGAGAGAGATGAAATTTTGAAATTTTAAGTCGAAAACTGGCCTGTTAAATAGCAGATTTTTGATATTTTTGAAAACTCGGTTGGATAATCGGCCGATTAGTCAAAGCCTTTAGGATTTGTGATATTTGAAGGTTCAAAAACCGGCTGGTTATTCAGAGACTTTGACCGATATAAATGACAAAACTGGCCAGTTTGGCCACCCATTTTTGTGTACAATTTTACGGTATTTTCAAAACACTTTCAATCTAATCCCACTCCAATCTCTCTCCTCTTAAGGTTATCTAACTCCTCGGTGGTTCAGTATTGTTGTTTGGTTAGGGTAGTAAAACTAGCCTGAAGATCCTTTAGAAATTTACTGATGATACAGACCAAATCGGAGATCTGAGGGAATTCTTTGGCTAATGGAGTTCGTGTGAGCTTTTCGCATGAATCTCGACACCAACCACGCTTAGCCTTAACTGTATAGGGAAAGCCATCGAAAATTTAATAATAAATGAGCTGGCTGGTTCATACCCCAATAGGGATGTAGGGAAATTTTTCTAGTTTTTTAAGGGTATTTTTTAATTTTTTGGGTGACGATGATTGACTACCGTCGGTTATCTGGATAGATAATCGGGTGGTTGATTAGTGTGGCCTGGGAAATTTCTCTGGAATTCTTCAGGAGACAAGGTTTTCTGACTAGTCGTCTGGTCATTCGAAGGATTGACCGACCGGTTGGTCATTGGCTCGAGGAAAATTTTCTTTTGGAAATTTTCTGGGGGTAAGTTTCTGAATAACCATCTAGTTGTCCGAGAGGTTGACCGACTGGTTGGTCAGTGGTTTGAAGGAACTTTCTCAAAAAAAATTCCAAAATTTTTCTGGAGGTCAAGGTTTCTAACTAACCGTCAAGTTGGGAACGTGGATAATCGGCCGATTATTCAGAGTCTCCCTTTTTTTTTTTTGCAAAATTACTAGTTTAGCATATAGAATATCGGTGGTTTCCTTGCCAACATACCGTAGGCCAATACTGGTATTCTCCCAGTAAATAACAAAACACTGAATGGTTTCGGTGTGAGTTTTCCTCCCTCCTTATAACACCAATATAAAGGTCATTCCATCGACTCGGCTGTACCATATAAACCAAAAACTTGGAGAAATATTTAGTACGAGGCACGTGGAGTTGAGAAATTGATCGAGAGATCGCCTTGAGCCTAGGAGGACCAAAAGCCTAGACTATGCTGCTCTCAAATGGGTGGGTCGGAGTGAAACATGCCGGTGTGCGGGGTATGCAAATAAAAGAGCAAGTACCACGGTTATGCCACATTTCACATACCATAAAATACGAAGAAAATACGTTACGACAAGGCCAAAAGATCAAGACAAACTTTTTAAGTCTAGTCTTCTTAGTGGTTTTAGTACCAATAGAGTCGCCACCGTGGTTCACCACCTCGAAAAAATCACCGGAAAGAATGATTTAGGAGTCGCCATCTTACTTAATTAGGAAAAATAAAAAAAAACCAAAGAAAATGACTCAAGATGTCTAAGAAGAACGACTGATCTATCGAAACTAGGATAGGGGTTTGGGGACTAAGTTACGTAACAGGAAGGAGTTAGGTACCCCATGTGCCCTTTCATTCTCTACTTTGCTTTTAAAGGTTTTTCGGCCTAAAGAACCTGTAGCATGTAAAAATAACAAAATTCATTTTTATTGTTTTTTTGGCTTGAACTCGACAACTGGTGTCAAGTGGCCTACATATGTGATCGGAATAATCGGAATCAAATTCATCGTAGTTCAACACTGGTTCTACGAGAGATAGTCTATAATTCGGGACTTAAACTTAGACAAGGAAAACAAAAATAACTCTTTTACAGTTTTTAAATGAAATGTGAAGGGGAAGGGATAAGATCTATATGATTCCTACCCTACGAAAGCTTTGATAAAAGTTATCTTGTGATGCTGCTTGCCTTGATGATTCAGGTACGTTCTTCATGGTAACCACGATACAAAGAATAAAGTGATGTTCTTAGGATGATTTATATGCCCAAGATTCTAAAGAAAGGTTGGACGTCACTTTACAAGGAAATGACGTTCAAACTCTAAAGAGAATAAGCTTGGAAAATTGACTTAATGTCCGACCCTCAAAATGAAGGCCAAGATCCCTTTTTATGGTGCTCAAGGTCGCATAATCTGATATGATTGGGAATGTCAATCTGCATGACTGGAGATAAGTCAAAATAAGTGATAAAATTACAGATTGTCAAAAGTCAACTAACTGGTCGATTAGTCGAAAACTGGCCGGTTCACCTCATTAATTAAAAATATTTTCCCCAAATTTGGGGTGTTATCTAACCTTACTTTCGGTAATTATCTATGAAATCACAAATAGGATGTACCAGATTTGGGATAAGTCATTTCTTAACTATAAAATGGATTGATTTGATCTTCATATCAAGGATAAATAATGGATTATTCCCCAAAATAATCCAGGCTAATTACATCATTTAAGATATAAAAATGCAGTGGACGGTAGTGGCTGATTTGGATTAGACATGCACCGGTCTTGACTGAACAATTAAACTGGACAGGACTATACTGGACAAGTAAATAGGAACAAATCAGTTAAATAAAATTAGACTATATTAATTAATTAAAATACACTACTAAGCCCGACCTCAATAATGCATTTTAATAAATAATAAAGCCCTTAAACATATCTGTGAAGCACGCTGTCATTGCTTTCGGCTCCATCAAATCAATCCAATCCGAGACTTCTTCGTTACCTTGCTCGATTTGTACTTGCATTTCTTCATCCTCGACTCATTCACAGTCATAGTATATCTCCCATTCTTTGATCTACTTTCCGGTCTTAACACTGTAAACTGACTCTAGAAATTATAGAAAGGCCCAATCTTTCCTTCTTTGATGGAGCATCCAATCATAGTAGGGATTTTGGTTTGGCTCGTGTGCTTCTCACTTTCCTTGTCCTTCTTGGCCTAGGTGAGCTTTTGAATAGCTTCATTCCTCTTCTTTTTTTCTAGTTGGTTTGTATTCTAAGCCGAATTGGTCTTTCGTGTTTTCCTTATCAGGGAAACTGGGAATTCCCTAACAGTTTTGGCCTAAGCCTTTTTTGGGAAAGTAGTAGAATTTCCTCAACATAGAAGCACTTTCGTCCTACTGTAATAGCAAAGGTGATGAAGTTTTCACATGACAAACTTTCTCATACTTGATACACTGAACCGGGTCAAGCTTCCTAAATCTGCTGAGTAGAATTCAAAGAATCACGTGGCACCTGAACAATGTCCTCTCGACCTGTCCAATATGTGGCAACTGTGAATCTCCTATTATAGTAAAAACGGTGTCGTTCAACACAAAATTGATCTTTCGATGCAATGTAGAGGGGATTGCACCCACAAAAAGTATCCAAGGTCATCCCAACGGAAGATTAAAGGCAATCGGAATATCCAACATCTGAAACTCAACATCAAAGTTGGCAGAACCCACAGTCATTGGAAGCTTCGATGTACCAATTACCTCCTTCTGGTGTTATCGTATGCTTGGCGGCTTGGTTGGTAGGAGTGAATTCCGATGGGTCTTTGCTGAGGGGATGAACAATAGGTAGAGGATAGACATTCAGAGCAGAACCATTGTTCATAAGGATTAGAGGAATCCTTTTATCAAGTGTTTTCATGGTGACATGTAGTGGATCATTATGGCTTGGTCCTAATTTGTGCAGGCCAGACTCAGAAAATGTGAGGACACTTCCGCAATGTATAGCCCCTAGCACTTGGGACAGGTCTTCTGGTTGGGTTTGAGTCTGTATCTGGGCTTTACTGAGAAGTTTAATAAGGGCTTGACGGTGGGAGTGTGAGGCTGACAGTAATCCCCATATATTGACTTGGGTCTTCTTTAGCTGTCTAAAGACCTTATCATTAGGAGAGTCTTAAGAGGACAATGGGTCGAATGCGGCTGGCTAGGGTAGGGTCTGATATACTCAGCTTGATAGGGTTAAGTGGGATATATTGGCACTAGGACAGAACACAAACCCGATTTCTTCATCATATTCTTCTTCAACAGTGAAGATCTCTCAATCCATCAACTCTTCCGAAGTAATCACATCGCAAAACTGCAGCAGAGAATCTGTAATATCCTTGCTGTTGTTTTAAAAAAATTATTAATTAATTATTTTAAAAAAATATGGTCTAATTTTGTGGCTGCCAGAGGCAACCACAAACAAGAGGGAATCACACCTCATGTTTCCAAGAGGTGGAGTGTGTGCATGTAAAGTGAAGGGTGAGGTGGCATGAGAGAGGGCTTACCCTGGACAGCTGTTTGAGGGAGAATTACGAAAAATGCAGAAGGAATCTCAGGATACCTTAAACTAAGAAGTCGTAAATAATGGCGAGAGGAAGAACACACGAGAAACATAGTTTGATTTGGTGACAATTAAAAAAGTTATGGACCACCAAAGTTAGGAAAAAGTCAATTTATAGTGTGCAAAGTCGCTGATTGAGGGGGAATTTGAGAAAAATCCAGGAAGAATTTCATGAAAAGCCGAAGAGATAAGTTATAGAAGGGAGAGAAAGGAAGAGATTGCAACAAATAGAAGACATTTTCGGTGAGAATCAAAGAAGTTACGGGTCTTCAAAGTGAGATAAAAACCAGCTTTGTGTGTGTGTGTGTGTGTTCTTGGTGTTTTGATATGTGTTATTGATGGAAATTAGGGTTGAAATGATTATGTTGCGACATGATTACATGTTAAATGAAGATCTGGAGTTAGATAGATGGAAACAAAATGAAAGTAAAGTGGTTTAAAGGGGATTTGAAGTGGAATTATATAGCTAATGATATATGTTAGCATAATATGCATATATAAGTGAAGAAGGGGAAATATTTTTGGGCATGCAAACCTGAAGAATGCAGCTTGGAGTGTGGGAAGTGATGAAAATGTGTAAATTTGATCCAAAAGTGATGAATAGTGACTGTAAATGTTGCTAAAATTCTTATTCTCTAATTAATTTCAAACTTTATTTTTAAAACATGGTTGTAAGCCAGAATTTGCCAAATACAAAAGAAAAACCCTATTCTTTTTCAAAGATCTACATACTGTAAACTTTTGGAAATTTTCTTAGTTTCCTAACGATGTTAATATATTTATACTTAAAACAGGGTTTCAAATTTTTAAAAATACCAAATGAATGTATTATAAACTAAAAATTTAATTGAGACTTTACGCAGATAAGACACTTAAATGTCTTAAA
This sequence comes from Escallonia rubra, assembly GCA_033065855.1. NCBI lineage: Eukaryota > Viridiplantae > Streptophyta > Magnoliopsida > Escalloniales > Escalloniaceae > Escallonia > Escallonia rubra. Next base: position 129,697 of record JAVXUO010000072.1, on the reverse strand, counting down.
TTTCATGATATTTGGAGGCTGATTGGGGTTTTTGACAAAATTAGTTCCCTAACGCTCGGTTTGGCTATCCGGATGGAATTTTCGAGCAACATTTTTACCAAATGACTTTTCAGTACAAAAATCAGTTTATATTGTTTTAAAAAGGTATTTTGAGCCCATCGGGAGTGTGGTGCAGAAGTCAGCAGGGAGTGTTTAGGTAATTTTACCTATGGCCAGTGGTGTTTTGGTAAATTTCCACACCCGGTGACGAATCTTGTGAAAACTCATGGATAAGCAGTAAGAAGTATAAGGAATGAGGAAATTGAGTTTAGATAGGCACAAGAAAGATGGTAGTGTGGTTGATGCACCTTATGGCTAGGGCAAATCCGGTTAACGGATTAGCCGTCATAAGTTGGAAATAGATAATCGGTAAGGGAGTGGGAAGGTAAAGTTAGGTGTGTTTTGGTATTTTGGGGTTGTCTAACAAGAAAGATTTTATTTGGTAGGTGATCCCGTTGCTGAGAAAATTCAGGAGCGAGGAGTTCATCGGCTATAAAACCGAACAGGTAAGGATGGTGCGGTTTCGTTATGGTATCCATTGTCTTGCTTGGCATACCATGTTGATGATACTTGTGTTGAACTCCAATATTTATGTTGAAACACCGTTGATTTTATGACCCGGTACTTCTTATTGATTTATGTTGTTGAGGACTTAAAGGTAGAATGAATTCCCTTAGTCCGCCCGATGATGAGCCTGAAAGCGTTGTTGAGGACTTATGATCGAAAACACTCTCTAAGTCCGTTCCTTTGATGAAAATCGTCCCCATAATCTGGACAAGACTGAGATGAACACCCCGTATGAAGGGGCATCATTAAGTAGAGGGCCAGCGAAGTGAAGAATATGGCAGTTGGTGAAAAAGAAAGTAATTGACAAAAAAAAAAATGGGGATGAAGCGCGCTAGAATCTGTCGTGTCGTATCGAGTCAAACATGTATTGCAATTGGTTTTTTTTTTATGTTGCTGAATTTATTGTCTTGTTAATCTCTTGATGATTATTTGCTTTGGTGTTTCTTTTGCATTGCACTTGCATAGTCCATGAGTCTGTCCAAGTGAAAATAATGATGTTCTCTTGGGCTTGAGCAGCTCAGTCTGAACAATGGTAATACAACAAGATGGCTGCAATTTTCGTTATTGGCATCCTTAAATCCTTTGTCTTTTTTGAAAATTCATAATTGATTCTCTGCTGATTTTGAAAGGGATGTACGTTGTACTCCTCGTATTATCCTTACTATGCAACTTGCGCTCATTCCTTATCTCATGTGTTTTTCAGTTACTAGGTTTGAACAAGGAGAGACCTCGGGTAAAGGTAAAGAGAAATTATGCTGAGGTCATGTGAGGAAATATATATCGCCACGATGATGTAAAATTTGGTGTAAATATTAAGTTGTGTTATGTTATGCAGTTTCCTCTACAATACGATGTGTACTATTAAGAATTTTTTTTTGTAAGGACGTGGTATGACGTTCCTTTATGATTTTAAGGTTGTAGTTGCTCTTTGTTGTATATAAGGTTGTAACGTTGACAGGATTTACATCTCAGCTCCGGTGACGTCACTAAGGCTAGGGGTGCCATAGAATCGTAAGAAGACATGCCTTCGAAACTGGCTAGCTGACTCAAAAAATAAGAAGGGTCAGATCCCTGACTGGCTGTCATCAATGCAGCTAACCCTTATCGATGAGGTCTTATATGGCGTGTCAGAGGGTGATGCATCTCTCTGTGGGGTGACCCTTTCTCTGATGGCGGTAGCTTGAAAATCATTTCATTTCTCAACAACTGTTCAAAGACTTTGGAGAGTAGTGCATTCAAGGGTGTGAACTTCCTCCTAGGCTCCGTAGTGGGTTCCCATATCACTTTTTGAGGTGTCTGTACGGTGTTCACATTGTTAGCTATTGCTGGCTTAGGCTGCATATTAGAACTCCTTGGATTGCTCGGTATGCCCTTGGTGGTTTGGACTTACAAAAGATGGTTCCCTTGTTGATTGCATCTTCTATCTGTATGAAGGAACCCATGAGAGCTTTGAACGACGTGTGGTAGTGACCAAAGATATAATCATAGTAGATTAGAAGTTGGTTGCTTCTCACAGTGTTCACTTGCTCTTCCTTTGTTGAACGGTTCACCATCTGAGCTGCCTTATTCCTCCACCTCATGAAGAAAGTTGAAACGGATTTCATTGGCTCTTGCTTCATAGTTTTCATATCTTTCCGGGTGATATCTACATTAGCGTTGTACTGGTACTACTTTACAAATTCTCTCACCACGTCTTCCCATGTGCAGACTCAGGCTTCATCCAAAGTAAGGAACCATCGGGATAGGCTCCGATTAGGGTACGGTGGAACAACTGTATCAATTGATTCTGATTTACCCCGTATGGGGCCAAAGTTTGCATATACATCTTCACATGAATTTTGGAATATGTGGTCCAGTCAAATTTATCCATCTACGGCATCTTGAACTTGAGGCATAGCCTATCCTCGGGGTTCATGGTTAAAGCACTGAGATCTAACGGATCATCGGTTCTCCTCATCCTAGCGTTGTGGGACTCAAGTGCGACTAAATTATCCTTCCATTTTGCTACAGCAGGGGGTTTTGTTTTTTTTTCCTCGGACTCATACATCCATTCGAACTCCAAACCATTCTTTTTATCATCCTTTTTCCCTTCCTCTTCCGGTTCTTTCCTACCTCTCCTCTTGAAGTTATTCAGCTTCTCTGCCGTTCGGGATTGTTGCTTGGTTATGGTAGTGAAACCATTCTAAAGATCTTTCTAAAGTACGTTGATGATACAAACCAAATTAGAGATCTGTGGAAATTTTTCGGTCATCGGAGTTCGTGACAGTTTTCCAGACGAGTCTTGATACCAACCACGCTTAGCCTTAACTGTATAGGGAAAGTTGCCAAAAATTTTATAATACATTCCACAGAGATCGAACTGGCCGGCTCATACACTAATGAGGTGAAGGGAATTTTTTTATTTTGGGGGTTTTTTCTGAATTATGGAAATGAGGGCTGACTAACCGTCCGTTATCCGGATGGATAACCGACCGGTTGATCAATGTAGTCTAGGGAATTTTTCTGGAGGATAAGGTTTCTGACTAACTATCTGGTTACTTGGGAAGCTAACCGACCTGTTGTTTAGTGGCTTAGGGGTTTATTTCTGAAACTTTTTTTATAAATTTCCTGAGGATAAGGTTTTTAACAAATCGTACGATCATCTTGGCTGGTTGATTAATGTCTTGGATCAGGATATGAATTAGCCAGTTTTGAAATTTTCAAGCAAATGCATATACTGACTAACCATCCGGCTGGGAGCGCAGATAACTGGTTGGTTAGTCCCGGTTGGTTAGTCAGAGTCATCTTTTTTGCGAAATTACTAGTTTAGCTTACAGAATGCTGGTGATGTCACTACCAACATGCCATAGGCCAATATAGGCACTATCCCAACAAATGGCAGAACACTGAATGGCCAAGGTGTGAGTTTCTTACTTATAACATCAGTGTAAAGGTCATTCCAGCAGCTCGACTGTACCATATACCTCCTGCCCATAACTAGGAATTAAATAGTGGGCGATTATCAGTACATATACAAGTCGTTTAGTATACCAGGAAACCAGGAGGAATCTTTTTAGTATGAGACACGTGGAGTTGAGAACTTGATCGAGAGATCGCTTTGAGCTCAGGAGGACCAATGGCCTCGAATTTGTCGCTCTCAAATGGGTGGTCAGGGTGAGACGTGCGCTTGTGTGAGGAATGGAAATAAAAGCGCAAGTACTATTCTAAATATAAGAGAAATACAACAAGGCCAAAAATCAAGAAAAACTTTTCAAGTCTAGTTCTCTAAGTGTTTTTAGTCCTCAGCAGAGTTGCCACTATGGCTCACCGTCTCGAATAAAATTCCCAAAAAATAGGATATCAGGAGTCGCCATCTTATTTAATAAGGAAACATGAGAAAAACAATAAAAATGACTCTAAAGTGTCCCAAAAGGACAGCTAACCTATCAAAACCGGGAGAGGGATTCGAAGACTAAGTTATGCAAAGGGAAGGTGTTAGGCACCCACCACGCCAATTCGGTCTCTACTTTGTTTTTAATGATTTTTGGTGTTAAGAATACATGGTATGCAAAATACAACAAAAACTCACCCTATAGCTAATTTTTATCATTTTGTTTTGAACTCGACAACAAGAGTCAAGTGGCCTAAGTATTCGATCGGACTAATCGGAATCAAAATCACGTAGTTCGACAGTGGTCCTATGGGAAGTAGTCTACAATTTGAACCTAGACTTAGACAAAGAAAGAATTTATTTTGGTAATTTGGAAATGAAAGGCGACTACGGTAAATGAAAGACAATCGATATGATTTCTACCCTAAGAAAGCCGGTAAAAGATACATCGCACTGTAGCTTGCCTTTCTGACTTTGGGACGTTCTTCATGGTATCCACGATGTGAAGAACAAAAAGACGTTTCTAGAGTAGTTTGGATAGCTCAAACTCTCGAGAGAGGCTGAATGTCACTTCACGAAAAAAATGACATGCAAGCTCTTAAGAGAACCAGCTTCTGGACTTACCAGAGAACGTGCCTTGAAAATAAAGGCCAAGACCCATTTTTATTGTGCTCAGGTCGCAGAATCAGATAAGATTGGCAATGCTAATTTGCATGGCTGGAGATAAGTTAGAATAAATTTTTGGATACTTGTTTCAAATTCGTAGTTAAGAGAACATGAGCTTTAGCTTTTTCTTTCCTACCTGGACGCTCTAGCAAAAAATAACTGTTATTAGCATTTGGTTATATTAAGCTGACTGAAACCCATCAGAGTATAATCCATATGACCACTTTTTTCCTTCTCCAGCAGATCCTGTGATGATTAACTATCAGAGTAGAATCTACATGACCCGAGTACCCATCGGACCATATTGTCCTTCTTTCCCTCATCATTGATCATGTTCTATGTCCTGCAGCACATTTCATTGGTGGTGTAGCACAGTTGAAGGATCAATGTTGATACCCTTTCTGAGTTGTAATCTGTGAATATCAATTTAATCATTAGAACTTTATAATTGTAGTTAGACTACTTAAAACAGTCGTTATAGACTATTAAAATCGTGGCTAAAATAATGAGTAACCCGTTTCAGGAGGCTTTTTCATGTGTCCATTCTCTGCCTATAGCACATCTGAATGTTATGCAACCCAACCCCCTCTACGTGACTTTGTATTGATAAGTTGAGGGACAAAGGTGCCACCATGGAACAGAAAATGACTGATTCATTAGCACTGAACTCACTTGCTTTTCTTTATGACTTGTGAGGTTTTTTGTCCTTATAATTTCAGGACTTCACTTGCTTTCTTCTCGAGTTCATCAGCCTAGAAGCCAAATTCTCTAGGCTTGGACATCATGAATGCAAAGTGGGACGCTCTAGGAAAAAATGATTGTTATTAGCTTTTTCTTTCGTTTGTTGAGTAGTTCAAGGCTAACAAATTCTTGCACATATAAATAACACTGTTTTACATTAATTTCTAGCACACTTCCCTTAGACATGTACATGTCCTTTTCATTAGATACATGTTTTGCATCTTAGCAAGATCTATCAATTCCAGTTCATGTCGCATATGTAGAGCACTTTTGCCTTGTTTTCGTATTGTCGGCGGTAATTTAAATCTCAATTTGAAAGACTGTCGACTACGTCCGAGGATACTTTGGACTTCGAAGAAGCTCACGGAACAAGAAAGTCAACAGTGTGGAATTTTTATAACAGGAGTGCGATGGAAGACGGTAAAGTTGTGTTAGAGTGCAGATATTGCCAAAAGGTTTACATTGCTGGTAGTTCTCATGGCACCTCTAACATGAGATGTCATTTACAGAGTCAATACCCTTCGAGGAACACACCTCAGGTACTTGAGCCAATGCATATTGAACATCAACCTTCTTCTTATTTGTTTTCTTTTCTGATGAATATTTCAGTTAGATGCAGCGCTTACATCTTATGTCGTTGATAATAAATTTCAGTTAGATACAGCACTTACATCTTATATGGTTTGATAATATTTATTTACAGTGATTAATAGATAGTTTCTGACATGATTGCATGTGTCGTCTCATACTTCACTGAAGCAGTTGAAGTTTTCGTTGCATAAAGTCACCTGAATGCTTTCAGAGTTGGTACTTATCTGGTCTAGATAGTGTGTGTGTGTGTGTGTGTGTGTGTGTGTGTGTGTTCGTATTTAAAGTTTAAACACTGAGAAATGGGGTAAGCTGGGCTATTGGACTTCTCTTTATCCCAAGACATATGTAAGCGGACTAGTTTTAATTCTTATAAGTAATAACTTAAGCTACAAGTGCCTGTTCTGAAGATGATCTTTTAGAGGTTACGGTAGAGTGTGTTTGTTGGGTATCTAGAAATTCACCTAGCTGAAGGTGAACAGTTTGTTCACCGGAGCATTTTCATCTAGGTGCACCCCTCGCTATCATTGTTCACGGTTCCTTGTATCACAGTTAATACCATAAAATAGACCAGCTTATTTGGTGCCAATCATCAAATGGGAAGTTTACTATCCACTCAACATGGACTGTCATAAGCAGAAGAGGACATACTGTAACATGGCAGAAACTTGTCTGGTTTAAAGGGCATATCCCCAAATGTGCATTTATACTATGGCTGGTGTGTAAGAAAAGACTCAGAACAAAAGATAGATTGAAAGCCTGGAATGTCACAATTGAGGATGGCTGTGTTCTTTGTAGACAAAAATCAGGAAAACCTAGACCATATTTTCATGGGAAGCAAACTTGCTAAAGATATATGGACTCATGTATTGGGGAAGCTATACATTAATGAGACATTCAATAGATGGGAAGAATTTCTCCAGTATGCAAGCCAAAATTTCAAGGGATAGAGCTTTAGAAGCAGACTAAGCAAATTAGCTGCGGCAGTTACAGTTTATTGCATATGGGAGGCAAGAAACAAGAACATTTTTGCCCAACAACAAAGTACTACACATGAGGTAGTTAAACAAATTGAAGCTTGGATGAAATACAGGGTGCTAAGCCGGAGAAAATTGAAGAATTCCATAACCAATAGGCAGATCTGTGAAATCTGGAACATTGATGCTTTAGTACTTCAATAGTACAACAGGAAAATAAGGATTTGTAAATACACAAGTTGTATACACATGATGTAAGTAGTTTGTAATACATTTTGGCAACAAAAGTACACTTTACCAAAAAAAATACCATAAGATAGACGATATTGAAATATTCTTTGCAGGCAAAAATGCCATAGATGCTTCGGGATTGTCTTTCCCTTGCTTATGCAACGAGGCAAGATATTGCTGATTCTGGTGTATTGTTCGCAATATTGATGTCTAAACACAAGGTCTTTTCATCTTTTCTTTTCTTCTTTTTCTATAAGACCTAATAATTTGTAGTTTTGTAGTCTTTTGGCCAGAGAATCTTTCTAATTGCAACTCAAATGCAGGTCATTAGTATGCACAAAAAGCGTCCCTTCATCCTGATGCTGCTATTATTGCCAACCTTGGTGTTGATTTGTCTCATGTGGATATATCATTCTCTGAAAGATTGTCATGCTTTTTATTTTCATGCAATTTTAATTATATAAAAGTGATGTTTTTCCTTAACACAAGGTCTAGTAGGTTTAGGCTCTGTTTGACAACACTTTTTTTTTTTTTTCAGTTTCCAAAAAAATTTTTTTTTTTTAAGAGTAGCTTAATTTTTTTTTATTTACAAAAACAAGTGGGTATTTGATAATCCAGTTTTTTTTTTGTCGTGGTTTGCGGTGGGGCGTGGCGGTGGACGACGGTGGCTGGTGGCTGTCGGTAGTGGCCGACGGTGGTGGCCGGAGGTGGTGGTCTAAAAAAAAACTCATTTTTGGATATTTTTTTTTTCTTATTCAGTTTTAAATTTGGTTTTTTAAACTGAAGAAGAAAAAAAATGGCTACCAAACGCGTTTATTTTTTTCAGTTTCCAATACTGAAAAAAAAAATGAGTATCAAACGGAGCCTTAAAAGTTTACAATGTCTTATTTTTATTTTGATGCAATTTTAATTATGTAAAATTGACGTCTTTCCTTTTATGAACAAGGATTAGTAGGTTTAGTGTGCAATATGTCTTAATTAGTATTTCGTCTTTTTAATTTGTAATAGAATTGGGATGCAAAATACAACCTTAAAAATAACAGTGATTTAAATTTTAAAAAAAAAGGAAAAAAACTTTTTAAATGATTCGGGTCGGGTTAGGTTTGAGCAACTGACCCGTTTTTTACCCAACCGAAGTCATGCTTGACCCGCCTCTGACCCAACCCGCTCATTGCCAACCCTAGCAGCAATCGATACAATAACGAATATCTAGACAAATAACAAGCATAAAAAAAAATACGAAAATAAGAACCATGACAAGTGATGTGTTCTCGTGGTTTGCACCTCCACTACAAGAAAACAGGCTTTTAGCGACGGAGAAATCCGTCGCTAAAAGAATTAGCGACGGATTCACCGTCGCTAAAAATCCCTCGTATAAAAGCCCGTCACTAATAGTTTAGCGACGGAATTTTTAAATCCGTCTCTAAATATGTCATTTTTACCGACGGATTTATTTTTCATTAGCGACGGATATTCCGTCGCTAATTATATTTTTAGAATTTTAATTTATTTTCTTTTTTGTCAAATTAGCGACGGATTAAATATTTTAGCGACGAATATGCCGTCGCTAAAAAACTTATTTAGCGACGGAATATTCCGTCGCTAAATAACTGATTGTAGGAATACTTTAGCGACGGAATTAATCCGTCGCCAAAAGTCAATTTTTTTTTATTTTTTAATTACCCAGACCTGTAATACAATTTTCAATTCTCAACAACAACACGCAATAATCAATACAGAAAGAAATATGTATAATCAATTATAAAAAATATTTTATTATAAAAAAACTCATATATGTACAAGCCGTGAACCAGATATAGCCGGTTAGGAGATGGGAGAAGAGTACAAGCCAGGCGCGGGGGGCGGGGGGGGGAAGCTAGGAACGGGCACGGGAAGGGGCTCATCAGGGGTTGCTGAGTCCTGGATCTGGATCCTACTGATCCGGGGCCGGCTCGAACTGTCTAGCAGTGCCCTGCTCCCTGATCATCCTCGCCACCACTGTAGCAATGCGCTGGATCTCCTCGTCGTCCAACTGAGGACGAGGAGCCGGCGTCTGTGGAGGGGCAGCAGGGGGTGAGGACGCTCGTATCACGGCACGAGCAGTCGTGCTAGGCAGGCCGTGTATGCGGCCTTTCGGCCGATTCACGACCTCCGGCGTATCCAGCCATCGCTTCAACCCCCCAGTACTCGCAGCCGTACTAGTGGACGCTGGTGGCTGTCCGGACTGCTGCTCGGACCCCCTTAGTTGTTCATACGAGGCCTGCAAAAATAGTGGTTTAACGATATGTTAGGGCATTAATTAACGAAACGGACATTGGGGATAGAAAGAAAAAACATTAACAACTTAAATAAATTGACTCACATCGATCCGCCGGGCAAGATTTGAAATATAGTCGCCCGCCCGGTGCGTCTCGTCCTTGTCCTTCTTCCGCACGTGCGTTTGAGTATAGGTCAGAGCTATGACCTCATCCTCCTCTAGATCCGGGTGCTCGACCGCGTTCATGTGTCGGACGATGTCGTGTGGCACCGACCCCCCCCCCCCCGTGTGCGTCGGATCTCTGTTCTGTCTGTTCTCAGCCCCGCTCTTACTCTTGGCGTCCCAACCTGGATCCGCAGCCCACCGATCTATCATCTCCCCCATACACTGTGAGATATCCAATGTGGGGGATATCTCGTCATGTCCATCATCAGGGCACCCGCGGGCAGCGCCTTCTTCGCCCGGTCCCGTGCATCGTGGAGCCATCGGCGATAATTCTTGTTGATGTAGGCAAAGAAAGCCTGCTGCCCCAGTACCTGCTGCTGAGGCGTGTCAAACATGAACCCCTCATGTAAGGCATTCAATAACACAAATTAACAACATAAAACAAACTGTAATTAAACATTTACTAACGCTGAAAAAAATACTTCACCGTACCAGCCACTCCTCCCATAAGGCCTCCCTCGCAGCGGCATCCCAGTCCTTCCAGTACAGGCGTGGCTCGAAGAATCGGCCCTTCACAAGAACGCCGATCTTCGTCCTCGCCTTAGCCTCCAGGATCCTGCCAAAGAAGTAAATAAATTAATTAATACAGTTCAAATATAAATTAACAGCCCAAAATTTTAAATATAAGGCATGAGGTGATATTTTTAGTACTTACAGGCCCTCCTGCGTGAGCGTAACTCTCTGTTTACGCTGGGGGTCGATGCCTACCCCGCGTGTCGGACCACGGCCTCGTCGAGATCCTACAAAACACAGACATTAATACAATTCAAATATAAGGCTAGCGAAAATGTACGAAACAACGTTATCAACTATACCTATGGTAGAACCCACGGAAGATGGAGAATGCACGCGCGTGTGGGATGAATCTGCGTCGGGCTGGGGCGAATGCTCGAGCTGGGGCTGGGGCGACGGCTGGGGCTGGGGCGACGGCGACGGCGACGGCTGGGGCCCCATCTGCTGTCCGCGATCACTCTGTGCCTCGTCATCAGTAGGCAATGACGAGGTGGGACCCACCGGGGAGGAAGCAGCTCGGCGTCCAGCCCGGCCACGAATAGCCCGTATCCTATCCATATCTGACTTCATATAGATAAATTACAAAGACATTAACACATTAAAAACAATAATTTGGCAAAAATCATCATCGGCACAATAGCTATATATATACATATGAACGGATGTGCAAAAACACATCATTAAACACAAAGTTCTAAAGTCCTACTACATTTTTCCCGTGATGTTACAACATTACAAGTCAATCATTTTCAGTTTGCGAATCATCTTCATCACTTTCCTCGTCGCCCTCTTCTTCGTGGGACTCGTCGTCCTCTTCATGTTCTAATTCATCCCCTTCATCAGTAGACTCGGTCACATCATCTCCAACACTTTCAACGTCTTTCGCGTCATCATCTACGACTTCTTCTCCCACAAGAAGTGTTGTTGGAAGAGGAAGATCGTCCTCCTCGTTGTTGACCTCAACAGGGAACAAGACACGTGGTTGGTCGGCTTGAAAGGAGTCTAGCTCACTGTCATATGTCACGGGTAATTTATTGGACTTGATAGTTGTATACCAATGAGATTTGGGATTGGCGACGTCCTCCGCGTAAAAGACTTGTACAGCTTGACTAGCAAACACAAAGGGCTCGTCTGATGCAAGTCTTGACTTGACATTGACATTTACAATCCCTTGAGAGCTAACACGGATTCCTCTACTTCATGTGACATCGACAGCGGTAGCTTTTCACTTTCGGGCAGTATTTCTTTGATTAAGGTAACAAACTCATTAAAACCTTTCTCACTCAGCCCGTGGTCTGATTTCAACTGTAATAACCTACTAACCGCAGACAGCCATGTGTGTTTCAGAGCTCCATCCCACAGCGGCTCTTCCGTAGCTCTCAACAACTCATAAAACTGATGAGCCCCCTCGTTCGGCGGTTGTGGACTGTCGTTACCCCAGTAAACATTGGCATGCCCAGCATCAATAATCATATCTCGGTAATCATATTGTGCCTCCTCCCTAACTTCAGTTTGACTAGCCAGGTTGGACAACAATACTATCGTTTCCCCGTGCTGCGTCCACCTTGTGTATCCACCCATAAAACCGTACCGACGAAGATGCCATTTTACTTCAATTCTTTTTCTCCAGTGCAACAACTCACATCTACCGCACGGACACCTTATCTTATCAAGGTCAACATGTGCAGGATGCGCATAAGCGAAGTCGAGAAATTCGTCAACGCGACACTCAAAATCTTCACCATTCTTCATTTTCATCCAACTTCGATCGACTGACATGACGACTGAATTATCGTACTGTAAACCACCTTCAATAATGACCAGTGATTAGGCATTCCCGATGTAAATATCAATGCATGAATGTTACAACATGTCTACATATTTCCCCTCCACTCTTAAACAGGTAGTGGTCCTATCCCATTCAGAAAAGCACATGTTTATAAAACAGTGAATAACTCATGCTTAGTCCTATGTCTGTGGAAAATTCGGCAGCACCTCCCCGTATTTCTCCAAGTACACGACATCGATTAGGTGTTCTAACATTCATCTAACCTTGCTCAGGAAGGTTTGACGGATGTTAGAACACCAGATCTGTATGCACCCGGAGAAACACACGAGAACGTGTACCAAATATCTACGACATAGAACACAAAGCATGAGTCAAAACACTATTTTATAAGCAATTAGCTTTTCCAAACTGTCCAAACTGGACATCCAAAGGCTCATTACAAGGCATTACTTTGTAATGAGTACCTTTGAACGGGAACTAAGGGTTTCTATGCATGCATGCGTTCATAAATTGATAAGATATTCAAGAATCTTTCCGAAATATCAAAACCGCAGAAAGATCGTTCCATATGTTACCAATTCCACATTAAATAGAATTCGTTGGCAACGAGTTGAACCATCTCGTTGCCAATGGACTTCTCAAAATAACAACTAATATAAAGAAGGCAGGGTTTGTAAACAACGAGTAATTGAACCATCTCTGGGCAACATGGAGTAATTATGGGATGTACAAGGGCTAATTAGGGCTAACTGGGTTATTAGGATTAATTACGAGTATTAATTATAGCTGATTAGGGTTGATTAGGACTAATTAGGATTATTTAGTCCTAATTAGGGTTTAATTGTGCCGAGCAGTGATGATTAGTCCTAATTAGGGCTAATTGGGCTTAATTGGGCTTAATTGGGTTCTGTTAGGGCTAATTAATGTTAATCAGGGCTAGTTTTGGATAATTATAGCTGATTAGGGTTGATTAGGACTAATTAGGGTTATTTAGTCCTAATTAGGGTTTAATTGTGCCGAGTAGTGCTGATTAGTCCTAATTAGGGCTAATTAGGCTTAATTGGGTTATGTTACGGCTAATTAATGTTAATGAGGGCTAGATTCGGATAATTATAGCTGATTAGGGTTGATTAGGACTAATTAGGGTTATTTAGTCCTAATTAGGGTTTAATTGTGCCGAGTAGTGATGATTAGTCCTAATTAGGGCTAATTGGGCTTAATTGAGTTATGTTAGGGCTAATTAATGTTGATAAGGGCTAGATTTGGATAATTATAGCTGATTAGGGTTGATTAGGACTAATTAGGGTTATTTAGTCCTAATTAGGGTTTAATTGTGCTGAGTAGTGATGATTAGTCCTAATTAGGACTAATTGGGTTATGTTATGGCTAATTAATGTTAATGAGGGCTAGTTTCGGATAATTATAGCTGATTAGGATTGATTAGAACTAATTAGGGTTATTTAGTCCTAATTAGGGTTTAACTGTGCCGAGTAGTGCTGATTAGTCCTAATTAGGGCTAATTAGGCTTAATTGGGTTATGTTACGGCTAATTAATGTTAATGAGGGCTAGTTTCGGGTAATTATAGCTAATTAGGGTTGATTAGGACTAATTAGGGTTATTTAGTCCTAATTAGGGTTTAATTGTGCCGAGTAGTGCTGCTTCGTCCTAACTAGCGCTAATTAGGCTTAATTGGGTTATGTTAGTGCAAGTTACGACTAATTAGGCTAACTATAATCAATATGCGCATAATTGGGTTCATTTGGGAAAATTTGGGATAATTACAGCTAATTTGATTTTCATTAGGTTCTTAGGGTTAATTAAAACTAATTAGGCTCGTTAGAGCTAATTAGGGTTAATTGATTTACTAAAATATTGTTAATCATGACTAATTAGGGCTAATTATAGCCAGTGGTGGAGCCACGATGAGATTTTAGGGGCTGCATGCTAAAAATGTCGCATTAACCTAACTAACCTAAATTTAATCCACATTCAACAACCTCAATTCCGACATCTCATAGAGGGTGTCGATATGGTGTCCGATACGTGTCTGACACCTCCGGACACGTGTCCGACACATACCGACACGTGTCCGACGCCCACCGACATGCACCTCCAGACACATCGGCATACGTTAATTTGTGTTTTAAATGTCGGACACCGTCGATCAGACGTGGTGTCTGTGTCTGCGCTAGCTAATAGGTATCTTAATCCAATTGGGTCCCATCCTCCGTCAACAACCTCAATTCCGACACCTCATAGAGGGTGTCGATATGGTGTCCGATACGTGTCTGACACCTCCGGACACGTGTCCGACACATACCGACACGTGTCCGACACCTCCAGACACGTGTCCGACGCCCACCGACATGCACCTCCAAACACATCGGCATACGTTAATTTGTGTTTTAAATGTCGGACACCGTCGATCAGACGTGGTGTCCGTGTCTGCGCTAGCTAACAGGTATCTCAATCCAATTGGGTCCCATCCTCCGTCAACAACCTCAATTCTGACACCTCATAGAGGGTGTCGATATGGTGTCCGATACGTGTCTGACACCTCTGGACACGTGTCCGACACATACCGACACTTGTCCGACGCCTCCGGACATGTGTCTGACGCCCACCGACACGCACCTCCAGACACATCGGCATACGTTAATTTGGGTTTTAGATGTCGGACACCGTCGATCAGACGTGGTGTCCGTGTCTGCGCTAACTAACAAGTATCTCAATCCAATTGAGTCCCATTCTCCGCCAACAATCTCAATTCTCAATTCTAAAAGGCTCAATGCAATAAAAATTAACAAAAATCACACATTCAATCCAATTGGGTCCCATCCTCCGTCAATAATCTCAATATCTCAAATGCTCAATGCACAATTAACAATTTAAAATCATCAATTAACAACCTAAAATCATCAACTAATAATCACAATTACTTCAAATGCACAGCTAATAACCTAAAATCATAAATTAACAATCTAAAATCACAGATCAATAATCACAATTCTCAAATGCACAATTAACAACCTAAAATTATCAAACAAATTATCAAGGTTCAAATGGGAAAAAATTGTTCAAAATGCACATATCCGATGCGCTTGAATTATTTCAATTTAGGGTTCGATTGTATAAGGCATTCAATTTAGGGTTCAATTAGTTTAATTTAGGGTTCGGTTCGATTAGGGCGGTTAGGGCATTCAATTTAGGGTTTAATTAGAGTTCAATTACATCAATTTAGGGTTCAATTAGGGGGTTCCATTGATTCAATTTAGGGTTCGGTTGATTTGGGGCATTCAATATAAGGTTCAATTAGTTCAATTTAGGTTTCAGTTGGATTAGGGTATTCAATTTAGGGTTCAATTAGTTTAATTTAGGGTTCGGTTCGATTAGGGCGGTTAGGGCATTCAATTTAGGGTTTCATTAGAGTTCAATTACATCAATTTAGGGTTCAATTAGGGGGTTCCATTGATTCAATTTAGGGTTCGGTTGATTTGGGGCATTGAATTTAGGGTTCAATTAGTTCAATTTAGGTTTCAGCTGGATTAGGGTATTCAATTTAGGGTTGAATTAGTTTAATTTAGGGTTCGGTTCGATTAGGGCGGTTAGGGCATTCAATTTAGGGTTTAATTAGAGTTCAATTACATCAATTTAGGGTTCAATTACGGGGTTCCACTGATTCAATTTAGGGTTTGGTTGATTTGGGGCATTCAATTTAGGGTTCAATTAGTTCAATTTAGGTTTCAGTTAGATTAGGGTATTCAATTTAGGATTCAATTAGTTTAATTTAGGGTTCGGTTCGATTAGGGCGGTTAGGGCATTCAAATTAGGGTTTCATTAGAGTTCAATTACATCAATTTAGGGTTCAATTAAGGGGTTCCATTGATACAATTTAGGGTTCGGTTGATTTGGGGCATTCAATTTAGGGCAAGATTGTTTAATTTTGTAAAGTTGCTAGAAGTGTAGCAAATTCATTTCAAATTACTGAGAATACAAGAAATGTACTAGGTGATGGGCTAGAATTTGTCACAGACTCACAGGACTAGGCGTACTACTCTACTTTGGGTTCTTGGATACAACACAAGATGGGCCGAAGGAAGTTGCTCAGCCCCATATGTCCATTTCGGATGTGCTGGGCCTTGAAGTACATGGACCATAAAATCTTACCATAATAATGTGAGCGCAAGTGGCAACTACATGTTTCTAAGTTCTTGGATTTCAACAATTTGCATTGTTTTGAAAGGATAATTACACTGATCATTCCTGAAGATTGTTCGTACAGAAAAAATGAACCTCTGTAGCAGTTTGCATAAGTACACGGACCTCCCTCTAGGTAAAGGTATCATGTATCTTAAATCCATAGTGAACACGTCACTAACCAAGACAAATTTATGTAAACAAGAGGTTTTTCGTTTTAAGAAACATGCACTTTATGCCACAACAATGACATCTAAAGAAGTACCTGCTAAGTCATTTGTGAAAGTACTAAAAACTGATCAAGTGAACTCAAAATGAAATGCTATTTTCTTCATAATAAGTTTTTACTTGTGTCCTCTTCATGTTTTTGTTTGGTCTTTTTAATTTCTCTCCTAGTCTTTTCTCTCTTCTGCTTCCTTGCAGTCTGACACGATAACGGGGATACCAAAGCTGTGAATCAACAGAAATTTGGTGCAATGATAAACATAAACACCTCAAACTGATAGTGCTACCAGATCGATGGGGGCGTACAGATCATTGTACATACTTAACCCCCAATGTGCAAAGGGAAGCAAATGGTAACGACAAATATCTCGTATGCAGGAGAATCGGGCCTGTGAAGTTGCAGAAATAAGTTACCTCAAGTGTAGTTTCTTTAAGTTAAGCCGCCGGGGTCGAGGGAAGTCACCGCCGGTGTTGAGGGAGGTCACCACCGGTGTCGAGGCTTTCGGTGGCACCGAAGGTGGGGCAGGATGTGAGAACGGCGGTGGCACAATCGCTGGAAATGGGTTTTGGGATTTTCGAAGAGAGAAGCAGTGACAGTTCAAACCAGATCTGAGAGTTAAATAGACTTTTAGCGACGGAATAACTCCGTCGCTAAAAGTCCATCGGTGAAGACCTGTTTGTACCGACAGAGTTTTACTGACGGAGGTTTCCGTCGGTAAAACGCCTTTTCACCGACGGAGTTTTTGCGACGGAATAAATCCGTCGCTTAAATAATATTTTACGACGGAGTTTTACTGACGGAGGTTTCCGTCGGTAAAACTCCTTTTAGCGACGGAATCGATTCCGTCGCTAAAACTCCGTCGCAAAAGACGTCTTTTCTTGGAGTGCTCACACCTACCTCCTGCTTAGTACTTCACTTAAGCTCCAAGACTCAAATTAAAATCCAGTAGAGTTGCGGCTTGCTTGCTTAAAGGTGCACCGAAGAACTATTATAATCGTGGAAACAATAACTACAGAGTCCACTATCTCGCTTGCATTACCTAGCCCAAGTAAGCTAACACTTTGTTGATGTTTGCAAATAACAACAAATATTTAAAGGATGTTGTAGTTATTTTTAACAAAATCTCTAGTATAAATGGTGGGTCAAAGAAGGAGTAGAGATCATCATCAATCAACCAGACAAATCAAAACTTTTTCAGGTCTTTTTCTTTCCTTTCATGTTTAGAGACTTTTGCTGTCTATCGATAGAGATATCAGTTTCTAAACTTGGGAACTTTGTGGTGTAAGCATTCACAATCATTCGAAGCTCTCTTTGTCCTTTATGGGCGCGTAGTCTTTTACTTGCAATTTTCATTTGTTTGTCAAAGTTTCTTATTTTCAGGGAAGTCCTCAGGCCCTAGGGAAAAACAATATCTCACACTTTTAATCGATTGTGCAGCATGTGCACCAATCGGTATTGAGTTTACCCAGTAGTGTAAACATTGGCACGCCCAGTGAGACCCTTTTAATCTGAAAGTGGGAAATCTCAACAATATATTTTCAAATAATTCGTTGGAATTTCAAGCCCAATTTGATGAATTAAGGGCCAATTTCTGGGTAAATTTGACGAAATGTCGTACTTCGGTGTCATTATTGCCTAGAAACTTTAAACCATTGTCTCTTTTATTTTATATAAAGTCAACAATGGATGATTTAATAGAATTTTGGTATGATCTATTGTATTACATTGATGTAAACCATGTCCAGCCCATTCTACCGAGAATTTTGGTAGAAACCTGTGATGAATTACAAAGGTTTGAAACTATGTTAAAATCTTGATGGAAGTAGATCATCCATCTTTTTTGAAGATGTAATGGATGAGTTAAAAGAATGTTGGGCTTTAATTCATGTAGTAAGGTGGGTGAGGAAGGAAGTGAAATTATTCATTTCCGCACTTGTTGAGGTTGAAAAGTTACAAGCCAATCATCACTCTTTGACTAATGCCAATGAAATGGTACCAAGCTTGTCGAGACAAGAAAATATTTTAAAGATGGGATGCAACCAATTCATGGTTACTAAAAATAACACAACTACCGATCAAGAGAAGTCGTTTCACAATGGCCAACTTCAAATGTTATCTTCGGGTAATTGCATGAAAAATGTTATTCGATGAATTGCATGAAAAATGCAAGTTGTTGGAAAATTATTTGAATTCATTAACATTACTGGCTAAAACCTACACCAAAATTGGTGTAACTAATGTTCGTAAAAATGACATGATGCCAAAAATGGCAAAACTGTTAGAGGATATATTCTTTGTGGAAAAAATACAAAGGATAATATGACCGGGGGGCAAGAATGTGTACCATCTACTATTAAGAGCATACAACAATCTCATATGTTGAAAGTTACGATGGCAGTTCCAAAAATGGTTGCAAATGATGTCAATAATGATAAAGTTTGCAGCCTTTTTATATCTAAATGCATAGAGCAACCCCTTTCATCAACAAGGAGAAAAGCTTGTTCAATGAAAGATAAAAATGACGAGTGTTCAAAAATCACAGTCAAGTACTTCGCTAATGGTGAATTCGAGCATTTTAGTGTTGTAAATCTCACTAAGGTGCAAGAATTGTTAATCCCACTCTAACTTATAGACTTTGGAAACCAATTCTTACATTGGATAAGTGGGTCACATCAAAAACTAGTATATGTGCAATGGTTGATCTAGTGGGATTCATTAGCATTTCTTGGGATTTATGTTAGAAAAATACAAGGCTATCGATAGAGAAAGTCTATCGACAGAGAAAAGTCTATCGATAGAAAAAGGCTATCGATTGTGAGAAATGTAAGAAGAAATGTCTTGCAAGTCTTAAGACACCTCATTAATGTTATCTTGACACGGTGTATGAAAAAAGAAGATAAGTTGCAGCCAGTTGGTGGCTAATCAATAGTAAAAATGTTTTCACTTCGAAAAGTCTATCGATAGAGAAACTCAATCGGTAGGAAAAGGCAATTGATAGTAAAAATACTTTCTTTATAAAGAGTGTATGTCTATCGATAGTAAAAAAGTACTTTCATTTTGAAGAATGCAAGCCTATTGATTGCGACTGCTGTATCGATATTGAATATTACCTTGCAAAATCAAGATGGTGCATGGCTATCGATTGTGAAAATTCTTTCACTTTGAAGAGTGCAAGCCTATCGATTGCGACTGTTATATCGATAGTGAATATTATCTTGTAAATTAAGATGGTACAGTTTAAGCCAATAGATGGCTTATCGATTGTGAAAAAATGCAATACTATCAATAGTGATAGACAATCGATAGTAAAATTATAGCTATCGATAGTGAAAATGCTTTCACTTTGAAGAGTATAGGCCTATCGATAGAGAATATTGTCTAGCAAAATCAAGATGATACAGTTTAAGCCAATAGATGGCTCATTGGCACTGACAAATGTAAGACTATCAATAGTGAAAGGCTATCGTTATAAAAAAAAATGCTTACAGTTGAAAAGTGTAATGCTATCGATAGTGAAAAATGCAAGGCTATCGATAGTGAAAGGCTATCAACAATGTAAGCCTAGTGATAGTAAAAAAATGCTTCCATTTTTAAGAGTGCAATGCTATCGATGGTGAATAAATATTTTATTTTAATGGGTTAATTACAAAACTGTCTCATGTGCTTTACATGTTTTTGCATTTTGCCCCTCGTGTTTACAAGGTTTACAAAACCATTGCAAACAGCTCCAAAAATGGACAGCCGTTCAAATTCAGCTGTTAAGACCCCACGTGCACAGCACACCCAGTTTTCTCATGGGTATATCGGTCATTTGCCTACCCCATGTTCCCTCGGTTATCACAAAATCATAAAACCCAACCGTTGCCAGAGCTAAGGAGAGAGAAACAGAGAAGAGTGGGAAAACAGAGAACGGTTGTGCGATCACTACCTGCAAAACGAAATTCTTGGACGAAAAAGATCGCGTTTGGGAGATTAATGAGCAAAAATGGATTGGGAACCCCGAGAAAGAGACGTCGCATAGCCCATTTACGGTCAGTGCTACTGAAACCCATATTTTGTCCCTGTTTGATTAAACTAGGGTTTGAGTTTTAAGTATATAATTAACTAATGTCTCTCACATGTGCAAATCATTTTATAATCCCAGTTCTAATTAAATAATTTTGTTTGTTAAAGTGTTGTTGTTTGTTCGTGCGTGTTGTTTATTGATAGAATAATGTTTTTGAAGTTAAAGCTTTTATTAGTTTATGTTTTATGCAGTAGTTAATTTGGGATTGTGCATGTTTGGTTTGTTTGTGTGTTTTCAGATCCTCATTCTTCTCTTTTAATCATAAAACTGCACTATGGGGGGCAATTTAAGAACATGACACACAAGGTTTACACCCCTTGCAAAATAGACTACTTTGATTACTGTGACCTTGACATGTTAAGTTTGATTGAGATTGATAACATGGCAGAGAGTGTAGGAGCTGTAGGATTTATGAACTATTACTATAAGAAGCCTGGGTTAAGCCTTGACAATGGACTAGTGCAGATGATTGTAGACTCAAACATTTTGGCATTGAAAGACTGCATAAATTCGCAGGGCCAAGTAGAAATATATTTGGAAAGTTTTTCAAAGGATGAGATGATGGAATCAATTTCCACTCAGTTAGGGCTTAAAGAAACTGTGGGCTCTAGTGCGGTTATTGAAGAGCTTGATGATGTAGGCAATGTAGGAGGAAATGTGCCTACAGGGACTATTGTGCCTGTTTGGAGCTTAGGAAAATAGGGGACAACAAGTACACAGGGGGTGAGAGGTGGTTCAAGGTTTAGGCTGAGTCTAGAAGGTCCAAGCAATGCTGATGATGATGGGCTTGGTACACAAGCATCAATAAATATGGGCACTTGGGTGGAGGAAAACATAAACCAGAGCAGTAGGACAACAATCAAGGGGGGGAAAATATAAATCAGAGCAGTAGGACAAGAATGGGCACTGAGGGCAGAAGAACCATACACCAAAGGACTAGGGCAGGAAGGGGCAGTGCTAATGAGGGGCCAAGGGGCAGTGCTACTATGGGGCCAAGAGGTAGTGCTACTGGTACTAATGAGGGGCCAAGTGCTAATGAGGGGCCAAGGGGTAGTGCTACTGGTGCTAAGAAGGGCCAAGTGCTAATGAGGGGCCAAGTGGCGGTGCTTCTGAGGGGCCAAGGGGTAGTGTTACTGGTGCTAATGAGGGGCCAGATGGTGGTGCTTCTGAGGGGCCAAGGGGTAGTGATTCTGACACTGATTCCGATGATGAATCATACTGCTCAGATTTGTATGATAGTGACTATGATGCCAATGAGGATGATAGATTGTATGAGAAGAATGTTGACATGAATGTAGTAGAACATGGAGTGGGTAGTAGAAGCAAGGGTAAGGGACAAATGATGCCAAATTTTGAAGAGAAATAATATGACTCTGATGAGTGGCAGGAACATCCACCATCAGATTCTGAGGGAGAAATTGACAATGCAAGAAACAAGAAACTAACTGGGGAATTTAACCCTAAATCAGACATGAGAAAACATGAGTTCAAGGTTGGTATGGTGTTTAAAGACAACGAGGTTTTCAAGGAAGCTGTTAGGCAACATTCTATTTTGGAAGGAAAACTAGTAGTATTCCACAAGAATGAATCAGGGAGAGTTAGGGCTAGGTGTGCTTTAGAAGGGTGTTAATGGCAGGTGTATGTGTCTAGGATGCAAAGAGACAATGAGGTTGATTTGGTTGTGAAGATTGCAGTAACCCAGCACACCTGTACCAGGGTGCACAAGAATAAACATGTGACTAGTACTTGGCTAGCTGCTAGATACAATAAAGATTTCAGATTAAATCTTAATATGAAGCTTGGTACTTTGAGAAATACATTGATGAGTGATCACCAACTAGATGTGCCACTTTGGACAGTTTATAGAAGCAAGAGGAAGGCAGCAATGATGGTTGAGGGCAATATAATGCAACAGTTTGGGCAGTTGAACTCTTACAATGATGAACTTAAGAGAAGTAATCCTGGCACCACTGTGGATCTACAATATGAACCAGGGGGCATAGGACAGGGTGAGTACATGTTTAAAAGGATTTATATATCCCTTGGTGCATTGAAGGAAGGGTTCAAAGCTGGGTATAGGAGATTGATAGGGCTAGATGGGTGCTTTTTGAAAGGTCCCACTGGTGGTCAGTTCTTGACTGCAGTGGGCATTGATCCTAACAACCAGATGTATCCAGTGGCATATGCTATTGTGGAGGCTGAAAATAGAGACTCTTGGGGTTGGTTTGTACAGTTGTTAGGTGATGACTTGGAGAAAGAAGACAGTTTGAGTTGGACATTTTTGTCTGACAAACAAAAAGGGTTGGTTGGGAGCATAAAGTCATTATATCCTCATACTGAGCACAGGTTTTGTGTCATGCACTTGCATGCAAACTTCAAGGCAGCAGGGTTTACTGGGATTGCTTTGAGAGATGTTATGTTTGCTGCAGCCAAGGCAACCAATGTGGTGAGATGAGAGCACAGAATGCAAGAGATGGCTGACATAGACAAGGAGGCAGTGGCCTGGCTTGATGATAAGCCACCTACAGAGTGGTCTAGGTCACATTTTAGTACAAATGTTAAATGTGATGTTCTTTTGAACAATTATTGTGAGAGCTTCAATTCAATGATAAAGGAAGCAAGGGATAAATTGGTTATTACTTGTCTTGAAACAATAAGAAATACCTTGATGTCAAGGATGAGATTCTTTAGGGAACAAGTTGAGGAATGAAATGGTGAGATTTGTCCTGCAATACAGAGGATAACTGAAAGATTGAAGGTGTATGCTAGGGAAGGGATACCATCACACTCAGGGGAGTTGAGGTTTCAGGTAGCATGTCCATGGGGGGAGCAGTTCACTGTGGATCTCAAGCAGTACACATGTTCATGTAGGAGGTGGGACTTGAATGGGATTCCCTGTCCCCATCCCATTGCATGCATTTGGCACAAGAACTTAGTAGTAGAGAATTTCATCCATGAGTGCTACAGTATTGACACATACAAGAAGGCTTATGCACCAATCATTAACCCAATGAATGGTCCAAGTATGGCGCCTAAAAGTAATTGACCCTTCATTCTACCCCCCACTTATAGAAAAGTGATAGACCTAAGAAACTGAGGAGAAGAGGCAAATATGAAGCTGAGGATAACACATGCACTGGCAAGATGTCAAGGAAAGGAACAACAACTAGATGCAACATATGCCATCAGCTTGGGCACAACAGGAGGAAATGTCAGAGAAGCAGACAAAATACTTCCTCAGTAAGTACATGTTGATTTTATTTAGTTGGCCTAGTTGTTATTTATGTTTCAGATTAATGTATTATAACCTCTCTAACAGGAAAACATGCCAACTAAGCAAGGCAGAGCCTCACAACGGGGATATAATGCAACTGAGCAAGGCAGAGCCCTACAACAGGAGATATGGCAACAAGGGGGGGGGGGGCAGAACCCCAAGAAGGAAAAAGTTACCAGTATGTAAATAATAGAGTTATATATTTGAATTGTATTTATAAATAGGTGTTTTTATTCAAAATGTCTTTTTGCAGCCAAAAAGGCAATAAACTGCATCTCAACCAAGCCAAGGTGCTCCACAAAGCTCAGTTGTTACAGAGCAGATACCAGCAGGGTTTATGCCAACTCCATAGGCAACATCAGCCCAAAGACCATCATGGCCTATACCAAGCATGGTAGAGCCACCACCAACATCAGCTGTTGCAGGTGGCCAGAGCAGAGGGAAAGAGAAGACTGCCAAGGGAAGTCCAAGCCAAGGGAAGGAGAAGTCAAAAGACAACCCTGGCCCAAATCCAACAGGAGGACAAATAACCACAAGATCAAGACCAACTGCAAGGAGTCAAAGTGAAGGACAAGCAGCTGCTGGTGCAAAGGGCAATGGAAAGCAAAAGTGATAGAATGTCAGTGTAGCTTAGTTTTGTGAATGTAGGGAACTCACTGTTAGTTTTTGTTCAAAGTATAGGAAGGTTGGATGATTTTTGGAGAGCAGTAGATAAATTTGTAGGTGGCTGGTTTTTGGAAGCCTAGTATATACACTATAAGATAGTGCCAGAGTACATGTTTTTGGATGTAGGCTGTAATTAGAATTGGGAAGGATAATATTGTTTATGTGTTGGATGTAATTTAATTATAAGATTGATGACAAAACCATTGGTTATGAGTTTGTATGTTGGATGTAATGTAACTTGATTACTTGTCTTGAGATTTGGTTGTGAATCTTATATGAAAGACATATTTTAGCACTTGTGATGATGCAAATGTGATGAATCTGCAAATGAGATGATGCAATTTCATTGTGCTATATTACAATTAGAATACAGCACA
The DNA here is from genome assembly GCA_033065855.1 of Escallonia rubra. NCBI lineage: Eukaryota > Viridiplantae > Streptophyta > Magnoliopsida > Escalloniales > Escalloniaceae > Escallonia > Escallonia rubra. The sequence continues at coordinate 104,927 of JAVXUO010000072.1, read as the reverse complement.
ATGCAGTGTTTAAGGACAGGTCCATTTAAGTATTTAGGTACAGGTTTGTCAACATGCAACAATGTATAGGGGACACATTTGTCCTGAAAAAGTAAAACACAGGGGACAATTTTGTCTATTATTGTAAATGACAGGGAACAGAATTGCAATACACATGGGACATTTTTGCTCGGTATGTGAAAAGTACGGGGGACACTTTTGCCATTAACATTAAAAGTACAGGGAACAGAAATGCAAAAACATTAAATTGAAATTATCTTCATTACATTGCTTGAGTACACAGATTGGAAACAGGGGATGTTGATTTTTTTAAGGCAATCCCTAATTCAGTACATTCCACAGCTCAAAACATTACAAAAATCCCTAATTCAGTACATCCCTAGCAATTTCTACAAGTTGTTGCCCACATCTTCGCCTTCAATGTTGCTCAATTCCTCTGTCTCGTTGCCAAAATCAGACAATAATGCAATCACAGTCAGTAGAAGCAACACCCAACTAATAATTGCAACAGTCTTCCAAAATCTCTCATTTGACCTGTTAATCGTAATTGGAGGGTCACGCCAAGCAAAAAACCCACACCTACCAACCTGTGAGAACAAGGAGATTGTTCATTCAGCTCACGAAATTGAAGAAGAAAATGGGTTAAACACAAAACTCACCTGGTTGCTGCAAGTCCAAAATCTTCGGCCGGGATTTAGATCTATCCACGAAGTCTTAGCCACGGTTCTCTAACCACACTGACAGTTTATATGAGCCATGAGATGGGTTCTTCAAAATCTCTCTCTCCTCCACTGAAGTCTATCTCTCCTTTCTTGAAACCCCCGAAGAAATACTGAAGCATAAACTGATTTTGGAGGGAAATAGGAGTGACAATCACTTTTGGAGGGAACATGGGGTAGGCAAATGACCGATATACCCATGAGAAAATCGGGTGTGCTATGCACGTGGGGTCTTAACGGCTGAATTTGAACAGCCGTCCGTTTTTGGAGCTGTTTGCAATGGTTTTGTAAACCTCAAGGGACATTATTGCAAAAGTTGTAAACACGAGGGGCAAAGTGCAAAAACATGTAAACCACATGGGACAGTTTTGTAATTAACCCTATTTTAATACACTTCAATGTTATCTTGATGCAGCTAAAATCAATCAATGGCTAATCGATAGTAAAAAACTATACTTATATTAAAGAGTGTAAGTCTATTGATAGTGAAAAAATGATTTTCCTTTGAAAAATATGACTCTTCATAATTTTCAAGTATTCAATTGCTTGAGCTAGGAGGGCAACGTTTGCACCAACAAATAATTTTTTCACTAATGACTTCACTTTAGTTAAATGCCACTAAATGACATTTAATTTTTATTATTATTTTTTAAGAGATAATGGAAGATTCAAACAAGAAGTGGAAGAAACAAACTTCTGAAAATGTTTTCATATTAATAAGGGATAAGTGTGGTTGGTTACTTATTAGTGGGAAGTTATTTGCTAAGTAGGTAGTTTGTTTTGTAATTATAGTTATTTTCTACAAAGTCTCTAGTATAAATGGTGGGTCAAAGAAAGGGCAGAGATCGTCATCAATCAACCAAACAAATCAAGTATTTCTTACCTTTCATATTTAGAGGCTTTTGCTGCCTATCGATATGGATTTCATTTTCCAGATTTAGAAACTTTGTGGTGTAAGCATTCACAATCAATCGAAGCTCTCTTTGTCCTTTATGGGCACACAGTCTTTTACTTGGAATTTTCATTTATTTGTCAAAGTTTCTCATTTTCAGAAAAGTCCTCAAGCCCTAAGGGTAAAAAAGATCATGCACTTTTAATCGATTGTCCCGCACCAATCGGTAGTAATTTTTCCCAGTAGCACAAACACCAAGTAAACCAAAGGATTATGAAAACTATGTTACCAGCCAAGTCTGAAAATTGCAAATTTGATTTTTTTTTCTTCAATCCAGGCAATCAGCCATTCATTAAAGGGTTGATTCTTTTAGCTGAGGAATAGAGAAGTCAGTGGCGGAACCAAGATTTCACTTTAGGGGATGCAAAAAATATATCGAAGTAACTAAATTTTTTATAATCAAATGTAATACCCTGAATCCTATTCTAGTTTTAACGAGTTCAAAAAAAATTAGCGACGAATTTTTAGCATTGATATTTTCTAACAACTTTTAACAGCTATTTATTTTTCTCATCTGTCTACTTTTAGTGACAAATGAGGAAGCGGATAGCGTATCAGTCTGTTAATAATTTTCCTGACACATAAATTATCGTAAATATTTTATCTTGGACTATTTCGCACTAATAAAAGGTTCGGATAAATTTTGAACGACTAATGAAAATATAAGGGAGTTTTCTATGATTTTCCAATTAGGGTTTTTATTATATATATCTGCATTCGTAGAGCAGCCACCCAAGGCTTTATTCCAACATCATCAGACCCACCTTGAGAGAGAAAGATAGATACCGAGGAAGAGAGAACGAAGGAAGGAAAACGGGAGGTTTCTTCCGGCAATCGAAAGTATTTTTCATGTAAGCTTTTTCTTAGTCTTTCTTTTGTTCATTTAAGGATTACAGGATTAAGTGGGTATATGAGTATAAGGTACTGCGTGGAAGCTGTGTTAGTGTGTGAATATTTGGTGTTTACAGTGTGTATGCCGCGAAGATTTATGGTTGCCGCATGGCAGTATATGGGGGAGTGTTTGTGTGTGAGTTAATGCGTGAACTTGTGTGTTTGGGGTTAGTGAGGGCAGGGGCGGAGCCCAAGCATGACCACCCCCCACCCCAAAAAAAAAATTATTTTTTATTTTTTAGTTGTTTTAAATAATAGGTAGTTATGTTTAAAATGGCACCATTATAATTATTCAATGCATTAGATTTCATTTTGTAATGTTTTTTTTTTTACTTTTTGTGCCACCAGCCGTCATAATCTTTTTCGTTCCCTTGTCCATCTTCATTCTTCCAAATTCTAAATCTCCAGATTTTAAAGTAAACATTAATATATCAAGGTTAGTTCTTTTTTTCTTTTTTAATTTAAATTGTTATAGTATGTTAACTTATACGTGATTATTGTCATCATGCAATTGATAATCGCACTAATAATGCATATATACAATAAGAGTAAAATTTCTTTCATGCAAGATTAGTATTTTGTTGTTGACTAACTTTACAAGTTAAATAAATCACTATAAATAGTTAAATTATATGATTATTAGTCAAATTGAGCAATCTATTTTGCATTTAACATATTCAATCGTGACGCGAATTCTTTATGTTAGCCGTTAATTTTTTTATGACATTTTGGTCCCCCCGGTTGAACTTTCTGGATCCGCCCTTGAGTGAGGGGCTGCATCGCAGCCATGGTCAAGGGTACTGCCGCAAGGCAGTGTACCCATGTGATTTGTGTGTGTTTATGTGGGTGTAATGTGGGTTTTTGTGTGTGCAAGTGAGTTTTTGTGAGAGTTTGTGTGTTAAAGTGTGATGTGCTGTTTACAGGAGAGAGGTGAAGGGGTTGTGAGTTCCAGCAATATGTGAGTATGTGATTTTGTGAGTTTATAGGTGATTATGTGTGTGAGAGAGAGAGAGAGAGAGAGAGGCTGAAGTTCCGCCGTAAGTGTAAGAATGTGTGGGTGTGTGAGCGGTGTGAAAACACGTGGGTTTGCATAGTGAGTGAGGTGTGTGTGTGCAGTAGTGTGTGCATGTAAGTGCTAGGTACATGCCTTGTGTATAGTGTGTCATGGGATGCAGGTTGTGTTGTGTGAATGTGTGGTGAGTGCTTGAACGAGTGTGTGTGTTCTGTGTGTGCTCACTGTGTGCGTGTGTGTATATATGTGAAGGTGTAAGGTGTGAGGGAGTGGGTGATAGAAGTTAGTGTTTCTTGTGTGGTCGTGCTTGTGCGCTGTGCGTTAGGCAAGGAAGACAAGGCAGTAGCTTTATTGATGGGTGTGTTTTAGTTTGTAATGGGTATGTGTGGGTGCTAGATATATATGTGTCTATAGATTTGACTGAATAAACTGTGTAAGTGGAGCTTGTGGAAGTGAGTCTGTGAAGGAGTGAGAGTTTGAGTGCAGAGAAGAAGAAGTGAAGTGGGTATTGATCACTGGTAGTACACCGTGTAGAGATGTCAAAGGGCCGGGCTTGGGCCGGCCCAGCCCAAGCCCATCGGGCCTGCTGTGGGGCCGGGCCAGTGGGGCTGCCAACCGGGCCGGGCCGGGCCTGCCGAAGGGAAACCTAGGCCCAGTCCAGGCCCTGGCCCTAGGCCCAATATCTAGGGCCGGGCCCGGGCCTTTTTTTTTTTTTTTCTTGTTATTCAATTTTAAATTTCATCTCTAGGCAATATTCACAATTTAACGAACCTAATCTTTATCCTTTTATTTCATTATAAGTAATATACATATGTATGTATGTATGTATATAATAATAATATTTGTTAGCCATTATATTTTTTATTATATGTTAAACATTTTCATACTCTTCTTGGTGAGCTTTATTAATAAAATCTTAACACATAACAATTTATATAGAAAAATAATAAATGTGTTCATAGGCCCTCCTCCTTTTATCCGGGCTTGGGACCGGCTGCTTGTAAACAAACATGCGAAGTTACCTATTTTTTTATATATACGAAAAAATATATATCTTGCTTGTAAAAATTTATTTTATATATATGGAAAAAAGTATATTTTGTGAAAAAATTTATTCTTAAAACTCTAACAATCAAAATAATAATGCATGTCTATCCAAAATATCAGCAATCAAAGATCAAGAAATCTGCAACGTCAACCAAAAGGATCAAAAGAGGAAAATAAAAACAAATTACCTAATCATCCGGAAGTATTTCAATATCCGAGTCACTGCTCTTCCTATCATCAATCGGTTTATCTTGCTCGCGGTAATTCGCATCAAGATAATCCTTCCAACATACACATAGCTCGAGCGACTCGGGGTTAAGACGACTCCTCCTGTCATCAAAAACCCTCCCGCTTGCTGAAAATGCCGACTCTGAAGCAACCGTGGAGGCTTGCACTGGCAGTACATCCCGTGCAATTTGGGATAAAGTTTTATACATGTTTTGATTTTGTTTCCAAAAATTTAACAAATTAAAATTAACTTGTTCTTGCCTTGATAAATCAGAATAATGATCAGTATTTGCATATACACCAATCTCATTAAAAGAGGAAAAATTATACGAACCTCCCGAATTAGGAGTACCTTCACCTGGTAGTTGTCTTGCTACTAGATGTTCAAAGCCTTGAAGGTATGGCGCATAATACCTCTCAGCAGTGGATGATGATGTAGCTCGCCCGCGCACGTCAGCAGAATTACGATAGAGGTTGAACAAGTCCTCAAACCTCTTGCTCACTTTTGCTGTGAGCAAGGTTGTGTCCTCTGCTGTGTAGCGCATTAATTTCGATATCTCTTGTATCGAGGCGTTCATGCCATGCAACTTTAACCTAGGATCTAAACAAGTAGCCACAGTAAAAATAGCAGGCAGTTTACTCCAATATTTATTAAATTTTTGATTCATCACTTGTACTATTTCCCTAAAGGGTCCTATATATCTCCATTTTGTTAACATTGTAGCCATCTTCAGAATTTCTATTACAGCGAGAGGAGAGGTGGGATAGTACGTACTAGACAATAAATTGGTAGACGTGTAGAATACCTCCAAAAATTCAGCTAGGTATGTGGCCATCTGCCATTCCTCTTGAGTTGGCAAGCCGGCTGGGAACTGGGTTAGTAGAAAATGCGTGTAGACTTCTCGGTATGCCAGAATGTGTAAAAGCATGTGGTATGTAGAGTTCCACCTGTGGACCACATTTGTAACTGCTCTCCTACGAGGCATATTATATTGAACACACAACGTTTTAAATTGTTGTGTTCTCAAACTCGAGCCATTAACATACGCTGTCATACCCCTCATTTTGAGCAGAATATCTCCTGCAGCAGCTAAACCATCTTGAACAATTAAATTAATAATGTGACAAACACAGCGAACATGAAATAATTCACCATGAAGTACAGGTTGAAGCGTCTCCTTTAAAGCTGCAACAGCAACTTTATTATTAGAAGCATTATCAAAACTAACACTCATAATCTTATCCTTAATTTTAAATGTGGTGCATGCTTTTAATATAAGAATAGCAATGTTCATTCCATCGTGCGGATAAGGGAAGTGCTCGAAAGCGATGATTCTCTTGTGCATAACCCAATCTGCATCAATCCAATGAGCGGTCACACAAGAATAACTAACAAAAGTATAAGGAGATTGCCAAATATCAGAAGTAAGACTAACTTTACTGTCAAATTTATCGAAATAATCGATAAGGCGTGCTTTAGCAGCCTTGTACTGTCGGAGTGCATCGGATCTAGTTGTGTTTCTAGTAACCTTTTTGTACAAAGGTTGGATGTATGTGTTCATATATCTAGAGTACTTAGGATTATCGGCAAAAGAAAAGGCTTGTTCATCATGAATAACAAATTCAGCGAGACCGTCTCTTTGCTCTCGCTGATTATAAACAAATAACTTACCGTCAAAAGATAACTGCATTTGGGTAGGTTCGACGTGGCCTTGTCGAGGTGCACACTGAGGGTAATGCCTGTTAAGATGTCCATTACCACTACCAGTCGAAAATAATTTAAGACAATACTTACATCGAGCTTTTCGGGTGTCGTCCACCGTAACTACGTCGAAATGATTCCAACACTCGGCTTTCTTCTTTTTCCCCTTTTGGACTTCTGGCACGTTATCGGAGGCATTGCTCGGCCCTTCTTCATCATGACCAGGCATAGGGTTGAGATTATGCCACTGAGTAGTAGCTTCGTCAACCGAGCTGCGTCCTTGACTATAATGCGGGGGGTCTTCATCAGGCGTGTATTCAAAATCTGGAATGTTTTGATTGAACTCCCAATTGGCTTGGGTATCTATCATAGAGCCTGTACTCATTCGTCCACGAACGAATGGTTGTGTTGGTGCTTGGATTGGTGTTTCTGATGGCCGTGGCGCTGGCGCTTGTGCTGGTGGTGGTGCTTGCGATGATGATGATGTTTTTTGTGATGACGATGCACGCCTAATTCTCTTAATTATTCCAGACATATTTCACGCTAAACTTTGTAAGAGTAACTAAATACAAAGTTAGTAATAATAAGAAATAATAAGAGTAACTAAATATAAGAGTAGTAATAAGAAATAACAATTAAAAGAATGAACGGGTAACAAATATTAGAGAGTTAGTCATTAAAAAGAATTTAGCAAGACTAGTAATTAATAAACAAGAGTAGTAATTAGTAAATACTAGTAGTAATAAGAAATAACAATTAAAAGAATGAACGAGTAACAAATATTAGAGAGTTAGTAATTAAAAAGAATTTAGCAAGACTAGTAATTAATAAACAAGAGTAGTAATTAGTAAATACTAGTAGTAATTAGCAAGAGTAGTAATTGGAGAGGAAAATAGTAGCAAAGCTTGTTGTGAGAGTAAGAAGATTGGTGTGAAAAATTATAGAGAAATGGTGTGAATTTATAGATTTTAGAAACTTCACAAAAGACCAAAATACCCCTACAAACTATCCGTTTATAGTTGATGGGGAGGGTAAGAGTGTAAAGGAGTTGAAAAATATAGGTTAGACTAAAATACCCCCCAAACTAGCCGTTATATAGCTGTTGGGGGGTAAAAGTGGAAGTTTGGAAAATGGGTGGAAGAAAGGGGGGGAAAAGCAAAAGATTCAAAAAAGTGGGGCCAAAACCGGGCCGCAGACCGGGCCAAGCCCGGGCCAAAACCGGGTCGTGCCGGGCTGATTTTCCAGATTTTGAAGGCCTGGTCCAGGCCCAGGCCCAGGCCCCAGGCCCTCTGCACGCGGGCCTCTACTGTTCATCGACGGGGCCGGGCCAGAACCGGGCCGGGTCGGGCCAGCCCGGCCCGTTTGACATCTCTAACACCGTGCAAGCACAGGTGTAGCCGTGTACCACGGGTTAACGTTAAGTACGGCGCGAGCATTTGATAGTGTGCAGTGATTTTTAATACGTAAAATTTTAAATTAGAGTACCTTAGCCTATATTAGAATTTCTGGAAAAAGTTTATAATTTTCTGAAATCGTATGTATTTTTAGTATTTTCTGTAATTTCAGATTTGTAAAATTCTTTTGGAGCCCTTAAACCCCGAAAATGTTCTGGAAAAAATTAGAGTAATGGTTTTATGGTATAAATAAGACTTGGTTTGAATGTTATGATTTTTGAAGTTAAGTTTCTATGGTTTCCGTATCGCATTTGTTTTAGCAAAATGAATAATTTAAAAATAGTTTTAATGCATTTTAATTTCTGATATAAATTTATTTAATTTTTATACATAGTTTAAAGATGTTACAAAAATTACGGGACTTTATTTTCAGCTAGAAGCAATTTTGGCAATTTATGGGTTTTTATTGCATTTAAAGAAATTATTTTAATTACAAAATATTCAAAAATTCATAAAATTCATATTTTGACTCTTATTAATGTTTTAAGCTATAAAAGTGTTTAATTGAAATTTATTATGACTTTTGGGATATAATTACGCATTAAGTAGCGTACATGATTTTCGGTTAGTTAGGTTGGTCGTGTGCGGAACCCGCTTCGAGTCATGCGATTTTGAGGTTAGAAGTGAGCACGTGGTGGGTAGCTAATATTAGGTTATTAGTAAAGTAGCATAGATTGTGTTCTAACAAATAAATTATCAATCTAGGTTCATTCAGAGATTTTTTATCAAGGTTTGGTAGCATTACTTAGCTTGGACCGAGGTAAGAGATTTCTTCTGAAACCCAGTTTTCTCTATTTGTCCTCATAGATATTCTTCTGATTTGTTATCACCATTCTTTTGGATTCTGTTATTTTGATAAAGTCGCATTGTTTGCCATATAAACCTTTCATTGAGCCTTAAAATGTTTATTGAAATTCTTATCGATGCTCATTAATTATTGTCCATCGAGCATTGAATAACATGTTGCATTATCGAAATGTTTTCATCTTGCATATTGATATGAGATTCTACATAGGTGTGTTTTGGCGGAGTTGGTGGGTATTGGAGGATTTGGTGTTTGGTGTGGGCTAGTACCATGATATCGATGGACTAGCCAGTGTGTTGGTGTGGGCTAGTACTCTTGACGGACTAGTCGGTGTATTGGTGTGGGCTAGTGCCTTGATGGACTAGCCGGTGTAAAGTGTTAGTGAGCATCGCCTGTGTGGTTTTGCTAAGTGATTACCCTGCATTGCCTGTTTGGCTTTGCAACTACTCATGTTCAATAGCGCTTGTGATTGTTTGTATCGTATCCGAAAGTCATATTGATATCTGATCGAATTAGTTGTAATCATTGTGAAAATTCTGGAATTCATCATCGAATTGTTTCTTTGAACCAAACCATCATTGTTTTGCATTTGTAAATTATTTCGTAATTTCTTTGTTTGAGGACGTTACTGAACTCTCAAAAGCTCACTCCCCTTTGACTTCTTTTCTGCAGGTAGTAACCAGCGTTAGGTGCTTGAGTAAGGATTATAACTGAGTAAGAAATATTGATTTGACTTAGTATTGAACATTAGAACCCCTGCGTGGGTAAGCTTTTATTTAGATTGTTTTTTTTTTTTTGAGAACTTAAATATCTCTGTTTACTATCATATGTATTAGTGATTTGAGGAAGTGCATTGATTAGAAGCTCTGGAATAAGGTTTCATAGTTGGTTATTTGAAATTGGGGTATTTATGTCATTAAGTATTGATTGTTTTAAACACTCCGGGGGTTCAGGGTGATAACGCTATGAAAAAGTCCGGGTGTTAAAGCTCCAAAATACTGGGATGTTACATCAAACCCCTAATTTTAAAGCCTAAACTTTAAACCCTAAAAGAGGTTGTATGATCCATGAAAGGCTGAAAATATTGATTCTTTCCCAGAATAGGAACCCAACATCAAATTTCTAATTTGAGATGAAAATCCATAATGTCAATAACCAAACAAGCTCCCAAGAATTGGAGCCCAATAGTACATTTCAACCTCCCAAATTAGCTAAATAACCAAACGAGTTCAAGATCTATGCAAGAATTGGCGTGTCAACGTCTTCACGACCCATTTAATATATGTATCATAACACAAAGGTACTTTCGAAATGTTAAATCGAAACCTTGACAATCTGGAGCACGGCGCCAGCGGTTGTTCCCATTTTGCACATTATACATATGCCATTTTCATCATTTTTGTGGTTTACTAAATGATAATGAAAGAAGGACAAAATCTCGGGTAAGTATCCAAACCAAGAGAGGCAATCACCTGTGAGAAAAGAAATTACCTTCATGATGGCTAGAAGTTTAGAGTGGCCCACACAACTTTGATCTCTAGGCATGCCAAGAAATTATGACTGGTAGTTACACTAGAAGACTTGCAAAAGGGGCGAGTGGTTTATTTAGGTAAAGGGGAAGCCTAAGGTATTAAAAATGATTTGGTTGGCTAGCATACTATAAGACGTCGCCAAAAGAAAATGACCGATAATTTTGAGTGGCAACTTTAACTCCCAACGAGCAACCCAAACTTGATGGAAGTGTTGTTTGATTGATTTTTCCAGCATACAGAAAATGAGGACTACAGGTCACCGAATAATTCCCATCTCCCATTAATGTCCAAAATGCCTGATCATCGTAATCTGCAATAGAGAGGTGGATGCTGGAGGTCATCCTTGCAACATCAACTGGGCAGATACTTCTGCTTAACGGTTCATTCCAATTTCCAAGCTAAGAGAGCATTTACTGGCATAAAATTTCTGACCAGAGAGACGGTAGTATCCGTAATCCAGGGGTCTTCCCATAGAAGAGCTTTCCTTGCATTACCAATTTGTCACTTGTATTTCTAACTCTTTGTGCCATTGGCGGTCAGTCTTCTTCTTTCTCATTCATTTGTTTCATCTTCATTCTTTCAAATTTTAAATTTTCATATTACGGAAGAATTTGAATGATTAAGGTTTGTTTTTTTTTTTTTTTTTTGGTTTTAAATTATTGTAAAATATTAATTAATACATGCACTATTATACTCATATAATCATATTAATAATACATCTATACTATAATTGTTAAGCTTCATTCATGCAAGATTAGTAATTCGTTGTTAATTCACATTATCAAGTTAAATAAATCACTAGAAATAGTAATCTAAAATGATTAGTAGTCTATTGAATAATTTATTATGCATTCAACATATTCAAGAAGTGACGCTAATTATAATATGATCAAAAACATTTACGCTTTTTTGGCCCCCACGATTAAATTTTCTGGCCCAACCGCCTCTGGTCACTGCAATGAGTAGCCTTTCCTTAGAGCCATGCCTAGGAGCTATGTGAGTTCCGTTTACTTTGTAAAACGGGGATTTTTTCACAATAGTTTGCACCGAATTTTTTCACCGTAGGAGTATTTGGATTCTGTAGGATACAACAACTGCTTTCCGCAAGGAGGAGGGACTGGTTAAAGGGTTGAGAAAGTCTGAGACCGAGGCCTTCTATGGATTTAGGCCCGCACATAAAGGTCCAGTTGATAAGGCATGTAATCCCTTTCTGCTAATATCACCAGCCCACCAAAATCTACTAAAGAGAGATTCCAGTTCTGCATACATAAACTGGGCAAAGATGTTTCTGCATATGATACACTTGGAGACCGCGTAGCACTGACTATCAAAGTGGTTCTTCCCGCTTTTCAAAAGAAGGCCCTTCTAACCCTCCCATCTATATTGGACTTTACTAATTAGAGGTTGAAAAGACGATTTCTTATCAGTGACAATATCCAAAGAAGATCCAGTTTCCTCCAAAAAGACTTTATTGTTCTTCTTTTATTACCAAACACCGAATAAGGACATACATGTCTTATTGATGTATCTAACGTCCCTCAAAGACACCAGAACCGTAGCTTAAATGGAACTATAATGCGGACAATAAGGAATATAATCCCTTACAATAACTACCTTTAACGTAATCGCCTCCGACTAGGAGAAGAAAACCTCCTCTAGCTCCATATCAAATATCCTCACAAGTCTAAGCTACGTCTATCTTTGACTCTCTGCATGCTTTATCTTTTTATTCAGAATCAAATCTCATATAAGTTCTAACTTAAGCATTAGATATTCCCCATCGGAGGGGTCTCCGGCGAGTCGCCATGTTCTCATGTTGTGCTTTGCAGATCTCTTCGCGTGGTCGTCTGGTCTTATAATTTTTTACATGTTTAAAGACATACAATGAAACACCGATACATACTAAGAGCATAATATTATCTCCCGTTATCAGGGGCGAACCTACGTTGGGGGGGGGGGGGGGGGGTTAATGTACTCCCTCAACTTCTAAATATATTTTTTCATTTCTCCTGGTATGTGACTTTCTCTCTGCGACTTGCCAGTTGCCCATGCAAAATACTCTCAAACTCTCACCCACTCCCAGACAGGCAAACCGCAACATTCACAGGTGACAGGCGACGACGACACACCAACACGACAGGGGCTCCTCGAGTCGACTCTCTCTGGCAGAGCTCAACACAGGCCTAGAACGAACAAGACAATGAGGCTAGGGCTCCACCGGAGGCGCCAAATGCCGAGGCCATTTTCTTCAGAGTTTAAATATGGAACAACCGTCAATCGAAGAAAAAGTAGTGACTGACGAGTAGGGACGACGAGGCGAGGACTCTATCTGCCAACGACCCTCTGCCGGCAATGAAACATTGACGACTAGTGACCCGTGACCGATCAAATCCATTAATATATGAAAATCAAATCCAGTTCAACACCGTACCAGAATTACCATTGAATCCGACAGTTCTTGGATCTAGTCCAGTTCCACTTTAGGAAATTACGATCTCCGCGATTCACACAATCACCAGCCGACCAGGGAGAAAGACGTCAACCATACAGAGAGCTGTCGGAGCATAACCACAGTTGTGAACACTATTACTCCTAGCCTCACCAGATTCTTTCTATATGCTCCTAAAACTGTAAGCTTGTTCTCTCTCCAAGTGGTTAGGGTGAAAGTGTAAATGTTAAATTGATACCGAATTGCACTCATAGGTTAACTTAGTTTGAAAAGTCAATTTAGCATAAGAAGAATGAGTAAATTTAATGTTATATCGTATCAAATCTATCAAGGAATTTGCAAAAATTGCAAAAATTGCAAAAAATTTAGTGATACGAAGGGAGTTTTTGCTATGACTTCTGTATTTATTACATGTAAGTTACAGTAAATTTATAAATTAGTAAAGAAAGACCGACTAGCAAGTTTAGAGAAAGAAATGAAGAAAACTAACATTGGAGTTGGATATTGCTTAAATCTGTTTTTAGCATTTATTGGATTGAGTTGACTGCATATTCTTTGGTAGCGGTAGTGATAAGTTGGCCACCTTTTCTTTAGTTCGTTTTTTGGGCTTTGTTTGGGCAACGGATTCTGGGGATCATTTTGTGGTGAAAATTTTACATTGAATATCAGCGTTGCCTACGTAGTATATATATTTGTCTGTTTGTGCTCTTGTCTAATATTGCAAGATGCGCTCTAATATGCTTCATATGATTCACATTTAGCCCTAAGTACTTGTAAATATTCACTATATTTGATCAAGACTTTATTCATCTAAGAATCTATTTCGGAACCTAAACATTATTACCACAAAGAATGCATCAATGAGTTCAATTTTGGATCATACATTTTAATATGTTTTTTGTATATTATCAAAAAGTGCACTTAGGTGTATTATATTACTTATAAAAAGATTTAGCGACTTAGATATATTTTTTGCACCCCTTAGAGTGAAATCCTGGTCCCGGCACTGCCTGTTATCAAATAAATTGTTATGCTCACAATTTGGGGTTCATGAGCCGAAGGCTCCCCTCGAGTCCAAGCTATCTGTAGACAATATATTTCACAACCTTAAAAGGCAGTGTAGCTATTAGGACGCATGCAATTTGTATGTGTACAAGGGCATTCTAAGCTAGTTTTGCAAGATGGTGAATAACATAACGTAAAACATATGGAGTAGATCCATAGGAATTGAAGTAGCTTGTTGGTTATGCATTTGGAGTACTACGTATCAACAATATAATGCACTCTTTTTTTCTTTTTTTGATAAAATAGGATAATTATTAGCATTGAGAAATTAAGGTTACAAAGTCGCCCAACGGTTGACAATGGTCAAGACATTCTCGTGAATCTGTGTGTACAAGACCGCAAATGTCAGAAATTAATAATTTACCTATAAACCCGATACAAATTACAATTAAACTAAAGTAGAGCATATCCTACACTTCAACATAATTTTAAGTAACATGCGAAAGCCTAAATGTTACAAATAACACCTCATAAATCGAAGTAAAACAATGGAAATATAAAAGCACAGTTATTACAATGAGAAGGACTATAAGAACCACACGAATTGAAGGTATACTCGACAACCAATAGAATCACATCATAAAGACAAGAGGCAATCAACCTTGCACGATCCATAATTTTCCACCACCAAACACGCTGTCGTAAGACCGGGCAACAAAACCAACAAGCACAAGCAATAGGGGAGGAATCCCCCCAACAGACATGCGCGCGCACACAAACATCCCCCCACCAGGACATCATGGTGTACCACACCAAAACCCCAGATGCAGCACTGAGTAACCACAACGGACAACCCCACAACGGACTATTGGAGCCCTTACTACCATTGGTGTCCTTACTACCCACACTCTACACTAGACCCGAAGCTTGGATCTAATCACCGCCACTGTTGTGCCGGCAAATATTCCGGTCGCCGTCGGTGAGTGAAGGAAGATAACATAAAATATTAAAGAAATTATCGAAATAGTATAGGGTGCTAGATTACTGATTGCAACTGGAACAGGTACCGGTTAAGACAGAGTTCTGCATTTTTAATTTTTCTTTTTTTGGCCACTACATCAACTCACATTGTTTGGATGTTACCCAATATGCATGAGTATTCTGCCCCTCGTTTAATCATCTAAATAGCTTATAGAAAAACGTATTACGAATTGGACAATTATTCATCGAGTCTCAAGCATGAATGCACCCAAGCAATTGATCATCAAGTCTCAAGGCTTAGGTGGGCTCAGAGGCATTTCATAATGCTCATTAAGGCAATTAAAGAATTTTCTTTCCCAGTTTTGAATGGAGTTCACATTCTCTTGCATGCATTTTTTCATGTTTCTTCAATATTGTCTAAGCCTTGATCGCAAATGGTGACTTGGGAGTTTTGTAAGAAGAGTGTCTTGGGTTTTCTCACTTTCTCATTTGAAGTGCCAATAGGTTTCGTGCCCTACGCGATTTCCTTAAGCTAGTGAAGCTTGCTTGGCTTTTCTCACCCTCACCATCCTCGACTTCTTCATCTTCCTCCTCATTCTCACGTTCTTCCTGCTTCCTTTCTTCTGCTAACACTTCACCAAGGGGTTTTCTTTCCCTCCCTAATATCCATTTCATTCTTGCTATTATGTTCATCACTATCGTCATCTTGCTTGCAAGAGGGGGTATAGGTGATTTTGGCGTGCCTCAAGGTAGTGACATTAACTAGCTAGGTAGCTAGTAATCTCACTGAACTTTGCCTCATAATTGATGCTACTGAAACTTGATTAGAATTCCTTCCTAACACTCAAGGGAAACGAATTTTACCTCCTATTTAATTCTTTGAAATTGATGTTTATTACAAACAAAAAGTCTCGTAAGTATCATTACATAACTGCTTTAACATATATCAATTCTCAAACTAATTATCCGAATCAGATGAGAGTGTAATTTTAGTTACGAAACCAATAATCTAATCCTTTTTTAAATTCCTTGCTGGGGAGCAAAATTTTGTTAAATCCACAAAAGAGAAGTTGCAAAACAACGAGCATTTGATCGACAGTTTAAGAACCCGTGTCGGTCTTATAATAGCGTACGTTTATGTTACCTATCTTGTCCTAGTGAAAAACTCCATATCACTATAACCATAGTGCTTACTGTGTTTCCCAATGACCACCACCGACGGTAATAAAATTGCGATCGCAACATCTTAACTCCATTTTACATATTTGAATTCCATTTTGGGAAAATTAGGAAATGAGGGGTTTTGGGGTAAAAGTTTTATAAAAGGTGGGTTTATTTTGAAAAATTGTGAAAAAGTGGGGCAGCTTTTTAAAATTTATGAACAAGGGGAGAGGTTAGGAAAAAATGGGTTTTCTTAACTCCTTTAATTTGCTCTTCCCAAATTACCCCTGCCCCTAAAAGAATGACCTCCTGTTATAGTTCCTTCCCCACGCCTGATTTGCTCCCTCCTTGGCAGTGGGTGTGTGAAAGGCAATGAGAATATATGCTGAAATGTGTGATCCTGTGTGTGTGGGGTGAGAATAGTGGGACTGCTGTGTGGGAAATGATATATGTGAAATGGGTTTGTGAGATTTCATGAAGTGGGTTTGTATATTGCTTGTGTGTGTTTGTGTGATAGTGTGTATAAAGGAGAAGAGGAGGGACAGCCGTGCTGTGTATGAGTGTGTTCTGGGTTTGGACAGAAGGTGTAGAGAAGAAGAAGATGGGTAAAATGTTAACAATTCTGTGCAGTGGGAGTGGTACACTGTGCTTGCACAGTTGTACCACGTAGCTATGGGGCATCGTGCAATTCTCATAAAATGCTGAAACTTTACAGGAATATTCTTAGGACAATTCTAGAATTACTGTTAAAATTTCAGATTTTTCTGATATCGTTTAATATTTTCAATATTGTTTGAAAGTTTAGTTACTCTAAAATTAGTTTGGAGCCCTTACAATGGTTAATAAATTCTGTAAAAATTACTGTAATTATTTTATGATGTAAATAAGTTTCTTTTTAAGTTTCATAATTTTTAGAGTTGATTTGATACTAATTCCATATCGTATTTGATTTAGCAAAACGGATGATTTTAAAATGGTTTCGTTATTTTTTAAATCCTAATTTCTGTTTCACTATTTTTCTTATATATTTTGAAGCTATCATGAAAATTATGGGACTTTGATTTGGGCTAGAAGCATTAATTGGTCTTTTTGGGTTTTTTCTGGTATTTAAGAAAATCGTTTTGAATTTGAAAATATTCAAAATTTCAGAAAATTTATATTGTAACTTGTTATGCTGTTTTAATGTACAAAAGAATTTTATAAGAATTTATTATCATTCTAGAGTGTCTTAATACGTTACAGACTGTGCAAAGTTATCGGTTAGCTAGGTTTCGCTGCTCGAGCAATCCGGTTCGTTTTCGTTTACTTTAAGAGTGTCAGAGTGAGCAATGATTAAGATTAAGCATTATATTAATAATTTGTGAGGTTAGGCTGAATTCTAATAATTAATTTTTCCATTTAGGTTAATTCGAGGTTTGAACAAGGTTGAATAACAGCGAGCGCATAACCTGGATCGTATTAAGGGATTTTTATCCGAACCAAACTCTTCATATTTGATTTCGTACGTTCTCTTGATTTGTTATCACTATTCTTATCATATATGAACTTCTTTTGTAATGAAAAGTACCGCGTTTTGTCACTTCTCAATTAGACCGCATTTTTTCGGCCCAAATATACACGTTGGTGCCGAGGAGAAAATGATCCACTTCGAAGTGTGTTTACCGATCAATCATAGAAGAACAGTGTAGAAACACGGTCTGGGTGAAACTAGTCACATTCTGCCGAAACACAAGTCCTTTTATGTAAAAGTGCATGTCAGATTCTGCTGATGCCCCAGTCTTTTTATGCAGAAATTACGGGGGGCACAAGCGCTGCTTTTGCTTCGGTGAGACTCCTAAAAAAAGAAGGACTTTACATGCAAATACACTTTCCCTTGCTAAGGGGGTTGGGATTGAAGAAACAGATGCAGGTTAGCCGTTTTGTAATGAAAAGCAAAGCGTTTTGTCACCTCTAAATTAGGGCCCATTTTTCGGCCCAAATATACACGTAGTTGTTGATGAGAAATTGATCCGCTTCGGAGTGTGTTTACCGAGCAATCATAGAAGAACGGGTGTCTGGCTGTGCCCCCCGTAATTTCTGCATAAAAAGACTGGGGGTCGGCAGAATTCGACATGCTCTCTTGCATAAAAAGACTTGGGTTTCTGCACACAATGACTTGTGTGGTGTTAGAACCAAAATACTTACTTTTTTCAGAGTAAGACTTGTATCACCACGACCATGCATCACCCCTCACATTCCTAACCTTAAAATCTACACCCAACTCAATCATCACTCCCCACTTCCTCCAGAAGTCAATCGAATCTTCTCAGAAACATTTTATCAAATAGTTGGCGCCCACTCTCACCCTCCCTTAATAGCCACCGCCCTTTTTAACCTCTGCATATTCCCTCACATAATCCTCAATTTTATCCAACAAATCAATCTCAATCGCCAATATCTTTATTTCCACTATGCTAGTAACGTGCCGGGCTAGTCGAAAATCAAAGTTTATCATAGTCAGCACTTTCGATGGTTATTATACAACTAGCCCGGCACGTTACTAGCATAGTGGAAATAAAGATATTGGCGATTGAGATTGATTTGTTGGATAAAATTGAGGATTATGTGAGGGAATTTACATTCAACCTGCAGTCTAGAAATACTACTCAGGTTCATGCCAAATTGCATGTCAAACATGTAGCATTCCCCATATTCATAAGAAGTGATTACAAAGGAACTGAACATTAAATGTACGTACCATGGCCTTTTGAGTACCCTAATGTGCAGCAAGATTCTTCCACTGAACTAGCTTAACTCGAGCTGGTTTTCTCTTAATTTGATCATCATATGACAATGTCGAATCCTTATTTACCTTGGCCTTCCAATTCTTAAATTTCTTTCCAAATGATCGTAAGTGCCACTCCTCGGAACCACAAGTCCAGAAGCCGTTTCTCTGTTTAAAGTGTTTGCAGATTGCATAGAGAAAGGTCCGGTGCTGGTTGAAGTAAAAGAAATTAGAGTTATGTGCTTCTAAAAGTAGTAAAAATATAAATAATTGATATAAGTTAGACTGCTTTACCATTGATAAGAGTACTTAAAATCTTATTTACAATGCTGAACACCATTGCTTAGCTAAATAACATGAACTTCACTAGTCTGTAAAAACTTTCAGCTTACAATAATCAGCAACGTTGAAAGAAACATAGAATTTTGAGCCAGTAATTTGTCTAATAATACATCAGCAGAAGCAAGAATCTTAATGTAAGTGATCTGAAACGGTTAAATGGGGACCACAGTACAGAGCTAGAAGCAAGGATCGTGGTGGCACCAGTCGGTTTGTGCAAAAACCACAGTCGGTTTCTGCGAAAACACCAGTCGGTTTCTGCGAAAACAACAGTCGGTTTCTGCAAAACCACCAGTCGGTTTCTGCAAATGTGCTCGTCGGATTGTGCGGATGCGCAAGTCAATTTATGCAAAACTTAGCATATGGGGCCCGGGCCCCGCAAGAAAAATGATCTCGACGGGACCACTACATATGTGGGATGCCCTTGCGGGCCCCACGCAAACACATTGCCCTTGCACCTCTCGTGTTCACTGAGGGCTGTCAGTGTCCCCCGCTAGTAAGCGAACTCGGTTTTATGAAATTACGTAACCTCTCCGCTAGGGCGCATCTTATCGCCCCGTTTCATCGTGGTTGTTTCGGCCATGAGGAGTCCAATGCGAGGTGGTTGATGTGTTTAGCGTGAATTTTCTAAGGAAGCGGAAGTGTAGACGCAAACAGATCGTGGTGGCACCAGTCGATTTCTGCGAAAACACCAGTCGATTTCTGCAAAAAACTAGTCGGTTTCTGCAAAACCACCAGTCGGTTTCTGCAAATGTGCTTGTCGGATTGTACGGATGCGCAAGTCAATTTATGCAAAACTTAGCATATGGGGCCCGGGCCCCGCAAGAAAAACGATCTCGGCGGGACCACTACATATATGGGATGCCCTTGCGGGCCCCACGCAAACACATTGCCCTTGCAACTCTCGTGTTCACTGAGGGCTGTCAGTGTCCCCCGCTAGTATGCGAACTCGATTTTATGAAATTACGTAACCTCTCCGCTAGGGTGCATCTTATCGCCCCGTTTCATCGTGGTTGTTTCGGCCATGAGGAGTCCGATGCGGGGTGGTTGATGTGTTTAGCGTGAATTTTCTAAGGAAGCGGAAGTGTAGACGCAAACGGATCGTGGTGGCACCAGTCGGTTTCTGCGAAAACACCAGTCGGTTTCTGCAAAAACACCAGTTGGTTTCTGCAAAACCACGAGTCGGTTTCTGCAAATGTGCTTGTCGGATTGTGCGGATGCGCAAGTCAATTTATGCAATACTTACGGGGCGGAGCCCAACTCCATTTCTTCTGGGTGGGAGCACTACATACGTGGGATGACCGTGCAGAAATCACGGGCTAAGAGGAACATTGCCAAGGGGGTTGGGATTATTGATGGTTGTCAACATCCTACGTTTTGATGAGCATTCTTGCCAAGGGGGTTAGAAGCATTTACTGTGCTCCCCATTTTCCAACTGGCGCCCACTCTCACCTAAACATGATGTGATCAATATATGTAACTGTAACTTTTTGTCTGTGTAACCATGCTTGGGATTTTTATGTATCCGTTAAAAAATATTATTAGCGGGTTGCCAGTAAACACTCATATGTGTGTAAGACAGTTGCTGGAACAACGTTATTTGCACGGCGTAATATTGATGGCATCATTGTTGCGTTTACTAATATCGTAGGTCGTTTGCGCGATGCATACGACATTTGCGAATGGCATTTAATCGATGTTGTTGTGGTTTAGCAGACACAGAAAGTGCTAATGTTGTCATTTTCTTCATGGGCTGTTGAAGGCACGCAAGGTCCAACATCGTTTTCACCATCTTGAGAATCACCAACATTAGGCACAAGTCCACACTGCATGAAACTAAAGAATTTAATCAAGAAACTCAAAGAAACAGCGAATGTATTACTATTAGAAGTGTCATGTGATACAAGATAGAATGACTCTATTCTAACAGAAATGACTGACCTCATTATCTCAATTTGTGCACAGATTAATGGTAACAAGTGCCACAACCTGTATCAAAAGTCCACCGATGATTCCCATCCAAAGTCCCTGCTTGTAACAATGACAAGAGCCTTAATCAAATAACAAAGACATAACGATTTGGATTTCTGGACTTGTCAAAACAATTTCGAATGAAGAATGGCTTCCATCAGTGAATAACTCACACATACAGCATATGTTAGCCCCAAAAATAAATACCTAGAAATGTTTGATAACTCCATACAGTAGCAAACAACAATTACAGATCTGAGTTCCTCTCCCTATAAATAGAAAATCACAATTTGGCTCTTAAAAAGGTAAAAACATGAGTAGAGATAAGAGCACTAAAAATGCCAAAGGAACAAGCACATGTATAATGAACAAATATTAGCTACCCATCAAGCTAGAATTATAATCAGGTGGCTCATCCAAGGCCTAATTAAAAGGTAGAAAAAACATGTACTGTAAATACGAAGGTAAATGAAATGATGAACATACCTTGAAGCAATTTTATAGAAACTGTAAAAACACGCAATTTTATAGAAACTGACTTGTGTTTCCACAGAAAATGACTGGTCTCACCGAAGCAAAAGCAGCGCTTGTGCCCCCCGTAATTTCTACATAAAAAGACTGGGGAATCAGCAGAATCTGACATGCACTTTTACATAAAAGGACTTGTGTTTCGGCAAAATGTGACTAGTTTCACCCAGACCGTGTTTCTACACTGTTCTTCTATGATTGATCGGTAAACACACTCCGAAGTGGATCATTTTCTCCTCGGCACCAACGTGTATATTTGGGCCGAAAAATTACGGTCTAATTGAGAAGTGACAAAACGCGGTACTTTTCATTACAAAAGAAGTTCATATATGATAAGAATAGCGATAACAAATCAAGAGAACGTACGAAATCAAATATGAAGAGTTTGGTTCGGATAAAAATTCCTTAATACGATCCAGGTTATGCGCTCGCTGTTATTCAACCTTGTTCAAACCTCGAATTAACCTAAATGGAAAAATTAATTATTAGAATTCAGCCTAGCCTCACAAATTATTAATATAATGCTTAATCTTAATCATTGCTCACTCTGACACTCTTAAAGTAAACGAAAACGAACCGGATTGCTCGAGCAGCGAAACCTAGCTAACCGATAACCTTGCACAGTCTGTAACGTATTAAGACACTCTAGAATGATAATAAATTCTTATAAAATTCTTTTGTACATTAAAACAGCATAACAAGTTACAATATAAATTTTCTGAAATTTTGAATATTTTCAAATTCAAAACGATTTTCTTAAATACCAGAAAAAACCCAAAAAGAGCAATTAATGCTTCTAGCCCAAATCAAAGTCCCATAATTTTCATGATAGCTTCAAAATATATAAGAAAAATAGTGAAACAGAAATTAGGATTTAAAAAGTAACGAAACCATTTTAAAATCATCCGTTTTGCTAAATCAAATACGATATGGAATTAGTATCAAATCAACTCTAAAAATTACGAAACTTAAAAAGAAACTTATTTACATCATAAAATCATTACAGTAATTGTTCCAGAATTTATTAACCATTGTAAGGGCTCCAAACTAATTTTAGAGTAACTAAACTTTCAAAACATATTGAAAATATTAAACGATATCAGAAAAATCTGAAATTTTAACAGTAATTCTAGAATTGTCCTAAGAATATTCCTGTAAAGTTTCAGCATTTTATGAGAATTGCACGATGCCCCATAGCTACGTGGTACAACTGTGCAAGCACAGTGTACCACTCCCACTGCACAGAATTGTTAACCTTTTACCCATCTTCTTCTTCTCTACACCTTCTGTCCAAACCCAGAACACACTCATACACAGCACGGCTGTCCCTCCTCTTCTCCTTTATACACACTATCACACAAACACACACAAGCAATATACAAACCCACTTCATGAAATCTCACAAACCCATTTCACATATATTATTTCTCACACAGCAGTCCCACTATTCTCACCCCACACACACAGGATCACACATTTCAGCATATATTCTCATTGCCTTTCACACACCCACTGCCAAGGAGGGAGCAAATCAGGCGTGGGGAAGGGACTATAACAGGAGGTCATTCTTTTAGGGGCAGGGGTAATTTGGGAAGAGCAAATTAAAGGAGTTAAGAAAACCCATTTTTTCCTAACCTCTCCCCTTGTTCATAAATTTTAAAAAGTTGCCCCACTTTTTCACAATTTTTCAAAACAAACCCACCTTTTATAAAACTTTTACCCCAAAACCCCTCATTTCCTAATTTTCCCTTCCATTTTTTAAGGCTCTAGAGTCGGTTTGTGTCACAATATAGCCGTCTTAACTACAAAAACAAAATGCAATGGAAATTTCAATTCTCAAATTTATCACCACAAACAAAAGCGAGTGCATTTTTTTACGGTGAAGCCAAAACTTAAAATTACCGTCTATAAGTACCCCAGAATTGTTGTAGCAATATTTAAACCCAATTTTTACATATTAGAGTTTAATTTTTGTTGCACTCTTTTGTTATCCCTATATAAACATCTTAAACTACAAATTCGAAACGCTACCATATTTGGATTTTCAAATTGATCACCCCAATCCAATCTAATCGAGTGTATTTTTGGTAATGAAGCCACAAAACTATATGTAATCCGATGTATATAAAGGCAAAAGTCGCAAAACCGACAAACCTTCGGTTCACAGATTAAGAACTCCGTGTCAGTCTTATATTAATACCCTTTATCTTATTCTCTCCTCGCCCGTAAAAGACTTCCCCATCTCAGTTTAACCATCATGCCAATCACCCACGACCACCATCTGCGCAACCCCGATCGCCGCCATGCCGACGCCGTACCGATCAACCAACCATCCCCTCCGAAGCCCAACCCCAAAATTCTCTCTCTCCTTCTCAAGTCCGTCGTCATGGCCCTCATCCTCTCCCTCTTCCTCCTCTTCCTCGGCGTCGCGGCCCTTGCCCTCCTCCACGTCCTCGTCGCTGGAACCTCCATCCATCGCCACCGCCGCCGCCACTCCGCCTCCCCCTCCGCGGAGGATTTGAACAGACATGTCCCTCGCTCGAAATACGCCGGTGCGCAGCCCGCTGATTGCGCGGTGTGCCTGGACGGCTTGGCGGGCGGGGACTGGTGCAGGAGATTGCCGGCCTGTGGGCACGTATTCCACGCGGAGTGTTTGGACACTTGGCTGGTTAGAGTGACGAATTGCCCGATTTGCCGAGCCCGGGTTCGGCTCGATACGGCGGCCTCTGGTTCTGTAATTAGTAACGACGACTGGCAGCTGTTCTGGTCATGATTAAGGCTTTCGTTGAGAGTTTTGTGTAAGTTTTGGATTTCTAATTTTTGCTTCTTTACTGTAACTATGTAATCTGTTTTTCCTGATTAAATTAGCTTTAGTTTTGAAGTATTCAATGGTCAATTTTTTGGTGTATTTCTAATTGCGGCAATTCATTTAAACTTAGTGAAGATATGTAGTAGGACCAGAGGAATTAAGGTGTAATTACGGTTATGAGACTACAAAGTCATGATCTTGTTGGGCATAGAAGAATTGTGGTCGGTCTGGTTTCTAAGTGAACTTTGCGGTTCTATTGTCTTTAGATGGCGGCGTCGACTGTGATGTGGAGTTTTGGCTTAAGTATATGAGTAGTTTATTGGATCCCGATGAATATTTTAGGATCCTTGATTGAAGCAATGACTCCTACCCATGACACATGTGGATTATGGTATGATATGCTATTTGAGCTGTATATGACGTATGAGTTTTTGCCTTCTACACCTTAAGTTGGCGTTGATATCCCTAAAGTAGCAAGAAGAAAGCAGGAGGAGAATGAAGATAAAACTAAATGGGATTCCACAAATGGTCAATCTCGTGAAACAGGTGCACCGAGAATAACATGGGGAGTAGCCGTTCCAGAGTACTTGATTGCTAGGAACTTATAAGAGAATTGTCAAATGTGAGGTCGGAAGAAAGGATGCTCAAGGAAAGCCCAATTAGTTTGGGAGAAAGATCGAGTCCATGTCATGAAACAGATCTTGTGTTTAGGTTGGCCATCTTTCTGAAGGAATGTTCAGTATGAAGGATAGTCAAGTCATAGACACAGGTGTTCTTCATTTGCTGGTGTCCAGACAGCTACTCAACTAGTTTCTACCATTTTCTTTCCCTGTTCCTGCCTACTTTCTTCACTAAGCTGACGTTTTCTCCTTTTAATGAGAAATGTGAACTTAAATCAATCAGGTTTGGCCTAATCTTCACATCAGGTTGCACGTATCACATTCAGGTTGCTTTGCATGCAATTTTCACCTCTTGAATGTAAATATTACGGCATAGTTGATGAATTACATACCAGCGATCTGGTCTGTGGGAAAATCATTTTTGTCCCTTTCAATTTCTCTTGACCTTAACATTCAGAACCCAATGCCTCAATCTTTTTTCCCCCCTCCTAGAAGCTTCAAGATTTACGAAAAGCAAGTCGCTGTCATAAGGTTTTACAGACAAGATTTAGAATATGTGGAAATGGTGAAAGGCCATGGTGTGCTTGTGTTGTCTAAAGTTCATAAATTTCTGGGAGACTTGAAAGGTTTCGCATAAGAAAGTTGGCTTTGCCCTGTTTCTTAACCTAGCAAGCAAAGGAGGAGAAGAAGGACAGGGTTTTGATACCATTGAGACAAGTGTGCACTCATTTTTCAAACATTGGCAAAAGGACAGGTTTGATTTTTGGAAGCACCCAATTTTGGAGACGTTGCACCCACTGGAACTTGTGGTCTCTGGTTCTGCTTGTATCGGGTTTATTAGTAGTTGATGAGGCAATAGGACAAAAGTAGCAGATTAATTTGGTAATGGTTAGCTCAAGGAATAGTGATAATAGCTCTTTATCATGGAGATTCCTGGGCCTCTTTGGCATTGCTGCTGATAAAGAGGCTTACGGCAATCTTTAATTTTGGAGGTTGATAAGTGGTCCGAAATCTTATAATTTGTCCAAATAGTGTGATGTTGTGTCTGTGTTTCACGAAGTTGGCCCAAAGGAAGATGACAAAGAAAGTTTCTGATGGATTCTAGAAAATCGTTCGAGGTTTTATGTGAAGTCTGCATAATTTGACGTTTTTGGAATGAGATCAGCAAGGGTTTATTCAGCATTTGGAAAGGTTACAGTATTTTGTGGAACAGCTTTGGTAGCTTCCTTTTCATTGCAAATTTATAGAAGACATCACTGCTAATCAATTATGTGTCCGATAAAAGATGATAAGTCTACAAACCATCATATTAAGCATTTTTTTGGTGCTATTAGCTTGCTCCTTTCCTTCCTTTTGGTGTCCTGCAAGGGTTGTCAGATTTAGTGAAGGATTTGGTGTTCGAAGGATCAGAAGAATCTGAGGTACCACTTGTATGTTTTTGTGACAATGTCTTTTGTGGATGGTTTCAAATATGTAGAATAGTGGGCTTTGGAGGGCCAAGCCCGGTGAAGAAGCTCAAATCCCTGTTCTTGAGCACATTATCTAAACGGTGGGCCTATTTCTTGACCTTTTCGGCTAGTCACTGAAGACAACCTTTCAAATGGAGTAAATATAACACAAGCGGTTTATCACCGGGTTCTCTCAGAACTTTTGCTTTGTTGCCATAGTTGTTGTGCAGTGTGCGGTTGCGCGAATATGTTGTGCATGTATCTCTTACTTGTTTAGTGAAACCTTAATGAGCACTTCGAAGGATCAGGGGAGGAAAAGCGGAACAAGGTATCGTATTTGTATCGTCTATGAGGATCCGATTGGCAAATGGAATTGGAATTGGGAATTATAATTCAATTCCAATCCCGATGGAGTTTGAATTGACTTGGAATTGAATAGAATTTGTAATTCTATTGATTGGTTCGCACAAAAGATTAGAATAAGTATTGAAATCACTGAAGTAAAATAAGAGAAGGTAAATATGCAAAATGAGGGTGGAGTAAGGGCAGAGAGTAAGGCTTCCCAGACATGACGTGAGGGATGACAGTACTGTGGGGATAAGGCTGAGACGAACAGGGCCGACAGTCGACAGTCCAAGTCAAGGTCCAATGCTACGGTCCGATGTTATGTCCAATTTGTGTTTCTCTCTCTAGAATCCAAGAGCTCTCAAATTCTAGAGTGAGAAAGTGATTTTGTAAGAATGAGTCAAAAGTCCTTGAATAAGTCATAAAGTCCACTATTTATAGGAAACAATGTGCATGTGACATCAAGTGCCACATGTCGTCCCCTAGGAGTGACACGTCACCAGGGGGTCCAAAAATACCGGTTCTCCGTTGGACTGTCGGTTCCCAAGTTTGTGCTACCTGCCCCATACATCGTCGCTCTACATGTCTGAGAAGACTGACCACACCATGATATCATGATAAGAGTAAGCCTATAGCCCCAGCCACGGGTCCAAGCCCTTACTGAATCACACAAGGTGCGTCAAGAGACGCGCAGAGAACATGACAGCGATGAGGGTTGCCCCTATAACCAACTGCCAGGCGGAATAGGTGTGATGCCCTCCAAAGACCTGTTCCCGTCCCGGAGTGACCAGAGCGTCATCGTCCTGGGGCGCCGATGATCACCGCTAATGTGAGTGGACATGGTCGCAGCATGCAAGTCACCCCAAGCGGCGATAGCTTTGTGGTAACGAGCATATCTCGCTGCGAAGAGTCCTCATGCCAAGCCCCCTGGAATGAAGACGTCGATAGCTTTGTGGTAACGAGCCTATCCCGGTGCGAAGGATCCTCATGCCAAAGCACTATGAGCGGAGCCCCTTAGAATACTGCACACTCTGGAGAGTGGGTCAAAGCATGTTCCATGTTCATGCGTAGGCACATGGTGTGGTGCTCTTAGGCATGTAACATGATTGTGGCGCATGGGCTGCCTACAGCATGAGACATGATTGTGGCGCATGGGCTGCCTACAGCATGAGACATGATTGTGGTGCATGGGCGTGATGCCAATGACATGAGACATTGATTTTGGTGAATGAGTGTGGTGCGCGTAGGCATGTAACATGATTGTGGCGCACGGGGGTGGCGACGACCGTCGCGAGACAATACGTGGTGCCGGGGGCACATGTGATGGAAGTGGCGCACGGGCGCGGTGACGACCGTCACGGGACAATACCTGGTGCTAGGGGCACATGTCATGGAAGTGGTGCACGGGCGCGGCGATGAACGTTGTGAGACAATACTTGGTGTCGGGGACACATGTTATGAAAGTGGCGCACGGCCGCTGTGACGATTGTCGCAGAGACGGCGCACGGGAGGGCATTGGGCGTCCCGGAGATGGGGCATGAGCCAAGCGTGTATTTTATACCAAAATAATAAGTGCGATATCCAGTAATGAAAAAGTTAGGAAAGATGATATGTGGTCGTCCGCAACGGGTCATTCGGCGGTACTGCGCAACTTTGGGCGACGGGCATCGCGGGGGCGGTGAGCAGCCACGGGTGACAGACGACGGACGTCGCAAGGTTGGTGTACGAGCATTGGTAAGCATTGCGAAGATCCAAAGCCCCATGAAGACAAGTGCATGTGGAAAGGGAGGCCGAAGGCTGAACTTTGAGGGAAGGCCAATGCCAACCCCCTTGGGAAGGCTGAGGCCGACCCACTGGTGAGGCCGAGGCCGACCCTAGGGGGTGGCCAAGGCAAAGGCCAACTCCCACAAAGGGAGGCCAAGGCCACTCTGCCTCTTGGTAAACTTCAGGCGCGCTGACGGTCGATGTTTTGGTGGACAATGAGGAATTGAGAAGTCGAGGTACGACGAGCGTGTTCCCGTGAGTCGCACCCACGTAATGAACAAGGTGCCAAAGTCACACCACACGAGGCGTACTAAGCAAACAATGAGCAAAAAGGACTTTACGCGAGAAGTGAGCAACTGGGGGGGGAGGCCAAGGCCAACCCCCCATGGGGGCCCAAGGCCGACCCCATAGGCTAGGGGGAGGCGAGGCCGACCCCATGGGGTTGGCCAAGGCCTTTGCCCTTTGACCCCGCTGCTCTAGTTGCGCCGTCGGCCGATGTTTTTGGTGGAAAGGTGCTCGGTGGTCGCAGCGTGACGAACGTGCTACCATGAGTCACGCTAACGTGAAATAATTGGCGATTAAGTTGCGCGCGAGGCGTCCGAAGAGAAATATGCATGTGACTTGGGCTTACGCACTTTGACCGGTTCGATGCGTTGAAAAGTTGACCATATAATGTATCAACGTGTTCGCGTGAAGCGGGACCCCTAGTGGGCCCTTGGGTCCGACCAAGATAGGTTCGGAACATAAGCCCCCTGCGTGTGGTGTGCACGGAGGGGCAACCTGAGTGGGCGCCGCACGTATAAACGTCGTGTTCTGAAAATGATGTGCCGTGATACAATCTTGTGAACGGACGCGATAGTAACGAAAAACTTGAAAGAGCGGGGCTATCTTTGAAATTTTGCGAAGATGATTTTTTTTTTATTGCGAAGAAAAAGGTAGCGTGAATAAAGTTACAGCAATATCGAGCAAGAAAAAAAAGTGGAGCGACGAAAAACGGAACATGCGTTTCCGTTAGCGTTAGCGTGAAAAGAATGATAGCGCGAAATTGAAAATGTAGCGGAAAAAGTATTTGAGCGAATTTTTTTTTATTGTGGTAAAATTAGTGACTTAAAATCGTAACGTTATTCCCGGCAAAGATAGCGCGGAAATTGGTAGCGGTTTGAAAAAAGAGTTGTTGGGAGTTTTGGGGGGAAAGTTTGAAATTTGAATGAGTAGGAAAATTTTGGGGGGGAAAGTTGACAAAAGAGTTCTTGGGAGGTGGGAAGTCTTTCAAGACTTCTATTTTTTAAGACTTGGGAAGTCTTACACTTAGAAAGAAAGAGAAGAGAGGAAGAGAAAGAAAAGAGAGGGAGAAGAATAAGAAAAAGCTTGGAGCTTGAAGATCCATGAGATTGAGGACATCACAAGAGGCAAGGAGGATGCAACAAGGTAAGAGAGGTGGAGCAAATAGGGGAAGAGGCCATGGGCCAACCTCGGCCGTGGCCGAGGCACACCAAAGGGCCGAGGCTGACCATTGGGTGAGAGAGATAGGTGGGCGTGGGGGAATGGGGCTTGAGGATGGAGGGCCAAGGTCGGGGATGGCCGAGGCTGACCATGGCCGCGAGGCTGAGGCCGGCCGGGGCCATCAGGCCGAGGCTGAGGTTGAGCGGGCAGTAAGGGGACGTGGCGCGGGAGGGGAATGGGAGAGAGGGAAGGGGAAAGGGGGAGGGAGGAAGGGGGAAGGGAGAGGAGGGAAGGGGAAGGGATGATGGAGGAATGGGTAAGGGAGAGGAGAGAAAAAAGGAGAAAGAAGAGGGAAGGAAGGGCCGAGGCCGATTGGGCCGAGGTCGAGGCTGACCTAGGGCGAGGCGCGCGTGATTTTGTCCCGTCTGGTGCGAGGGATGATGTTGGAGGCTTACAAAAAAAGATAAGGAAGAAGCAAAGTGCGCGACGTCGCGGTGGGGCGAGTGGGCAATCACAGTCGTCGCGGGGTGACGTGTTTGGGGACGATGAAGCCGCGCCGGTCGAGATGTCGGGGGTGCCATTGAGCTTTGATGGTGGAGCGAGGAGTTTTGATCCAACGCCGAGTTGAAGCAATGTATTGTTGACGGCGAAGGGGGCAGTGCCCGGATGCCCACCCAAGGATCTTTGGAGAGAGCTAGGCCAGCGAGTGGCTGCGGATGTGTTTTTGGATCCTTGGAGTGTTTCGTCGATGGTGGAGAGTCCGATGGTTCCCTCGTCGTATGTCCGAGCGCCGAGTATGGAGGTTGCCCCGGTGATGTCGCCGAGGTATGTGCTGAGTTTGTTGGCGAAACGACTAGATATATCGTGGTTGCCTGTGATGTTTAAGAGCCACAACACTGTGCCGGTGGGGTGGAACTTTTGGTGCACTTACATGTTTGAGCGTTCGATTTGGGTGGAGAGGTTGGAGGCGCTGGGGTTGGTGTTTGCGGTGGAGGCGACGTTCAAGGTGATTGATCCGGTGAGAGATATTAAGGGCTTGACATTGTTGCTATCCATGTGGAGCTCGCATACGCATACATTCATCACAGAGTTTGGGGAGATTGGGTCGACACTTCTTGACGTGATAATGCTGACCGGGTTGCCGATGCACGGGACTGAGGATGCTTGTGCACTGAATACAACGTCATAACGGTTGATCGTGAAGGGACTACAGGGGTTACGGCCGAGATAAGGAGCCACTGAAAGGGTACGTATAGCGGGTGGATCAAACACTTCTATAGTACGGCGACCGCGTTACCCGGGCATAAGTAGGTGTCGGAGGGAAACTTTCGCATGGGTCCCTGCTATAGGAACGAGAAATATGAGCTAGCGGGCTTCCTTGCCATGTTCTTGTCGAGGTACGCGCTTCTATTGTCTTCGTTTTGGCATTCCTTGCATGTTGTAGTTCAATTGCTCTTGTATGCGTAATATGTCGAATCTTATACTTAGATAAATTTCATGCTTTAAAAAGTTAGCGTAGTCATACTGCCATGCATTGCACTTTATGTTCTGAACAGGGTGGGGTGGTTGTAATAGATGTTGTATGTTCTATACTTGTAGGTTTGTATTTGAAGGGACGTCGGAGGATAGCGTTACCCCGAAGGTGTTCCAATTGGCCGTCAGGATGGCTGGGCGCTGGCCCCTATTTACTTAGGCACATTGTACTCACATCTGGATCAGTTTTCCAATGACGTGTAGAGGTCGTATGGATGCTATCAGGTGGCGACGTATGTAGATTGGATGTTTTTACAGCGGTATCTATTCGAGATCTACATTGAGTATCGACTTGGGGGGTTTCCTTTGGTACATCCATCGCCGAGGAAGGGTACGGTGACCTGGCCGGGCAGGTCTCGTGAGGTGTCGATCTGGTACGCAGGTGGCCGAGTATATGCTTGGGCGGGCGGGAAGAAGCCCGGATGCGAGCTGGCAGACATATTTGATGATCGAGATGAGTGCATTCTCCACCCGTATACTGACATGCATAGTTCGTATGGCATTCCTCCATGGGCGCATATACAGGACATTAGTTCGTGACTGTGCAGTCGAGATGAGTGGACAGATATGGAGGTTGCCATGCTAGTGGCTTACTTTATGGGCTGACTTCCTGTATTGACAGATGACGGCAGGAAGCCGGCATGCCCAGATGTTACGTAGCGAGATACAATCCCGACCGCCTATCCATGGCTTTTGGTTATGACTTGGAGCCCCCATGTGGTTATACTAGGCCTTGGGATGTGAAGACGACCTTTGGATATACGATCTTGGAGGAGGCACGGACGTGGCCAGTACTGACAGAGGAGTGGAGGAGGCCCAGGACATTGTAGACGGGATTAGTGACTATCGAGTATGCACGATGGTGGGAGCGAGTACGGACGATGTGGTCAGAATGGTTGTCGTAGGCGCCACCTGACAGGCAGCAGTTCGACGTCTTTACCGGGGATAGAGGATTGGGGTTGATATCAACACAGGTTGCGAGGCAGTCTGGCATGTTGATATTACTTACAGGTGTATTAGATTTACCGGTGCCAACATGCGCGCCGCAGGTGCCAATAGCAGCACGTGCGCCCAGGGTGCCGGGTCATTGAGAGTGGGTATGATGGAAAGTGCACAGTGGACAGGCGTAGGTCCATCGGCGGGTGGTAGACACAGGCTCAAAAGGCCGCGAGAGGTGTTGGAGGAGTCTGACTCTGAGGTTAGTGTTACTCTTTGCTTTCGTTGTACAGTTGCCGATTATCATGTTGAGTGTGTTCTAAGATTCTTCTCTCTTTTCTTTCCTTTTTTTTACAGGAGCTCGATGATGCTGATGAGGCTATATATTGATGTAGAGTCGGATGACATGGTGGAGGATGCCGAGGCCGTCACTGATGATGTTTAGGGGATGGATGCTAAAGCAGCTGAGGAGGTCGAGGAGATGGATGCCGAGCCGGCCTATGAGGGTGAGCCGATGGATAGTGAGGCCGTTGAGGAGGCCGCGGTGGTGGAGCAGGCGGCGGCCTATATTGTGGAACCAGTCAGTCGACCGGAGCAGGTAGCAGTATATGTTGTGGAGTCGGTTGAGCCGGTCAGTTATCCGAGTTCGTCACCTGTCTTAGTCGAGGAGGTATTCGGTGGCCCGATGGGTCATATGTTTGAAGGGGATGATTGGTGGGCCAATAGAGAGCCAGATGCTCCGACAGGAGCGCATGATGGGTTGCCGGCTGCACATGCAGTGATTAGAGATCCGTTGCCACGATATGAGGTACCTGGTCCGTCTGTTGTGGAGCCTATGGTGGATACATTGTCAGGGTCAGCCGTAGATGTAGGTAATGCTCTGTTGGCAATGCATGCTACTACCATTGGCGTGTGGTCAGTGGGTGGTAGAGCGACAGGAGCTGGTGATGCCAGTGGTGGGTCTTCAGTCGGACAGGTGGACTGTGCACCATGGTAGGGCATCATATTATCTGATTCAGTAGTCCATTGGTTAGAGATGGTTAGGGCTAGACAGTCGCAGATGTTTGCTGGCCCTATTACCATACGAGGCACATCATTGATCAAGGCATTGTACACTGTATTTGTGGATTGGCTGGCGACACTTGATGCAGTGCCGACCTCGGCTTGGACTTCAGAGGTCATAAATGAGTTTCTGTCGGAGCTCACACCTTTCTTATCTTTTGGCTTTTAGGTGGCTTGGCAGGGTCATAGGCGAGTGCTTGATGCAGCATTCACAGATGTGACTCGGGGGATGGCTGAGATACGGGTCTGGCTTTTCGAGGCAGAGGCTCGACAGACAGAGATAGAGAGTCAGCGGGCCGAGTGAGATGATAGATGTTCCGACTTACAGACACATCGACAGACATTGGATTCGTACACTTCTGATCCTGTTGGTGCATTGCTTGCTTCTTTACATTAGATGTTGTGAACTTTGCATTTTCTAGTAGACATTGGTCCGTAGTGGCCTACAAAGATGTGACTTGTATACATTTTGTTGATATTGATATGGCAGTCATATGGTTATTTTGTACCTGCTTTTGTTGTGATGTGATGCTTAGCTTTTGATGTACTTGTGTGACTTGCATGTGATGTCTTCCCGTTGGCGTTCCCCCTCCCCGCCCGTAGCAGGCTACTTAGTGAATGATAGTGTAAATGAAAGAGTGCATTACATACAGTAGTTGAGGCGAATGAATGATCTTTGCATTGATAGTATTTTGGCCAAATGCCATTACATGAGTAAAGTAAAAACTTGTAATAATCAGCAAAAGTTACAAGTCATAAACATGTGTGCATATACAAAAAATGCTATGTGTGTAAGTGTTCTAAACTTTGGGCGGGTAGGGCTGGGGGGAACAATCCGCAGCTGATTATGCATAATACTTCTTCAGGTAGCGGCTGTTGATAGGGGCCGTGATCCGTCCATCGTCCGGATTGAGTAAGAGGTAGGAGCCGTTGTCTCTGGCTGTATGCACTTTAAATGGTCCTTCCCAATTTGGTGTGAACTTGGGGGCTGACAGGTTGGCACGTTGGTGGCTTGGAGGACAAAGTCACCTTCTACAAATGACCGAGGCTTGACTATCTTTTCGTAGGCTATCTTGAGCTGTTCATGATATTTCTTCATGCGGCACAAGACGTTGGTTCTATTTTCATTAAGGCCCTCAAGGGCTACCATTCTGGTTTCTTGTTCCCCGAGACCACTACTTAGGGAGAGTCGAGCCGAGGCAACTGTAATCTCAGCTGGTACCACACACTCGTCCCCACAGATAAGGGAAAATGGCGTGGCCTTCGTTGCTGTGTGCTTGGAAGTGCGGTAAGCCCAAAGTGCCAGACTTAGCTTCTCGGACCATAAACCACTAGCGTCATGAACCATCCATGACAGTACGTGGAGCAGTGTCTTATTGGAGGCTTCAGCTTGACCATTGTCTTGTGGGTAGTAGGGAGTTGATGTGGCATGGTTGATGTTGTATCCTTCCATGAGAGCCCGAATATCTCTGTTGATGAACGGTGTGCCATTTTCAGATATGATACATCGGGGGATACTGAAGCGACATATGAGGTGATTGCACAAGAAGTTAACAATTGACACCTCCCGTGGCTCTTCATAGAGGTATGGCTTCGACCCATTTTGTAAAACGCTCTGTTGCAACCATGATCCATATGTGACCTCAGGATGGCAGGTGTATAGGTCCAATAAGATCGAGAGCCTAAGAGTGGAATAGCCAAAGGGCCAGTATCATGCGAAGGTCAGACGCCGGCGTGTGCATCCTGTTGGCGTACCTCTGGCAGGGTTGACAGTGTTAGACATGAGAGATAAAGTCAGATTCCATAGTTGGCCAATAGTACCCCAACCTTAGCAATTCTGCATACAGCTTTTAAGATCCTTGATGTTCCCCACAATCACCATTGTGCACTTCATTAATCACTTTCACGGCCTCGGCACCTTGCAAGCATCGCATGGTGTGCCCCAAAAAACCTTTGCGAAACAACTCGTCTTCCGTCACAAAATATCTGACTGATTTTCATTTGATAGATTGTGCAGAGCTGCGGTCAAGAGGTAGAATCCCAGGAGATAGATATTGGATGAAAGGCTGATGCCGGTCACCATCGACGTTGATCACAAGAGCTTCCGCACTATCCTGCGCATATAAGCATTCGAGACAATCCCGT
Source organism: Escallonia rubra (assembly GCA_033065855.1). Taxonomy (NCBI): domain Eukaryota; kingdom Viridiplantae; phylum Streptophyta; class Magnoliopsida; order Escalloniales; family Escalloniaceae; genus Escallonia; species Escallonia rubra. Next base: position 69,282 of record JAVXUO010000072.1, on the reverse strand, counting down.
TGTATATCTGAAGCATCCTTGGTCATGAATGGCCAAAAGAGGCCCATACGCTAGAGGCAACGGTATAGAGGGGGACCGTCGAGGCCATAACACTTCTGATGGCCAAACACCTGGCTAGAGTGCCTCCGGGACATCATCTATACAAGACATCTCCCAACATTAAAAAGTCTATAAGGGTAGATGCATAAGCAAGAGATGGTGCCTTAAGTTGGTCGACCATCGGCTGCCTCCAATCGTCTGCATTAGTGTCCTTCGGGACTAAGTTCAATGTTGTGCATGGTTCGGTCCTCTTGATGATGGTTAGCATTCGCTGCTCACGGTCAACCTCTGTCTTTTACGAGATCATGGCCATGCTGTCCGCATGTCTGTTGTGGCACCTGTTGTGATGTTCATATTGGACATGGCCAAGTCTTCATTCCAAGTGTTCGCCAAGGCACGATGAGGTGCCAAGGCTGGCTCATTGACTGCGAACTCTCCGTCAGCCTGCTTCATAATCAAGTTTGAGTCTCATTTCACACATAATGATTTAGCCCCCATACTGGTAGCCAGCATGAGGCCAATGACAAGTGTCTCATACTCAGCTTCGTTGTTAGATACCGGGAATGCAAGCTTGAAGGATAGCGATGTGGTAACACCCTCTGCATTTCAAAGGACTATGCAGCCACCCACTTGCCAAAGGGGTGCTCCATTGGGACCTTTGCTAGTGGCTGAGCCATTGAACTCAAGCGTCCACAATTCATCGATGTCGGTGATCAGGGCCGTCTCCTCCCCAAGCAATTGATCCGAGGTCGGTTCATATTGTTGGCGTGGAAAGAAGGCCAAGAGGTCTACAAGTGCCTGGCTCCGTAGAGCTGTAGGATTCTTGATAGATAATCCGAACTCGGCCAATAGCAACAACCAACGGGTAAGTCGGCCAGACAGGGTAGGGCGTGTGAGCATGTACCTGAGTGGATTAGCCTTGGGGACAAGTGTGATCTGGTGTGCCAAAAAGTAGTGTATGAATTTCTATGAGGCGTAAACCAAGGCTAAGCAGTGCTTTTGAGCTCGGAGTAATTAGCTTCAGGTCCCCTGATTGATCGACTGAGATAATAAACTAGACGCTCCACCCCATCCACCTCTTGGGTAAGCAATGCCCCTATGGACCTGGGCGTGGAGGTCAAGTAAAGCAAGAGTGGGATACCTCGCTGTGGCACAACCATGGTTTACGGCGAGATGAGAACTGCCTTGATCTGTTCAAATGCTTACTGTTAGGGTGCACCCCAACTCCACGGTACGCTCTTGCCCGTCAAATGCTGAAAGGGTGTGATAAGTTCAGCCAAGGCAGGGATGAATCGGCGGAGGTAAGAAACCTTGCCGAGGAAGCTCTTCAACTATTTGGTGCTTTTGGGAGAAGGCATCTCTTGGATGAAGGCGGCTTTAGAAGGGTCAATGTTGATGCCTTGTCGACTGACCAAAAAGCCAAGGAATTTGCTGGAGGAGACTCCAAAGGCACATTTCAACGGGTTCATCCACATATTGTACTGGCGACAACGATCAAAGACTGCTCGGAGGTCAGTGAGGTGATCACTTTCCTTCTTAGACTTGATGATGAGATCGTCGATGTAGTCTTCCACTGTACTGTGTATCATGTCGTGGAAGATGGCTGTCATCGCCCTTTTATAGGTAGCACTCGCATTCTTAAGACCGAAGGGCATGACTTTCCAACAAAAGTTACCTATGGGAGTTCAAAAGGTTGTCTTGGCATAGTCATCAGGATTCATCCAAATTTGGTTGTAGCCGGCGAAACCATCTATGAAAGACAAGGTTTCGTGTCCGGCGGCAGCCTCCGTGAGCTTGTCGATGTTGGACAGTGGAAACTTGTCTTTGGGGCATGCTTTGTTCAAGTCCCGAAAGTCAATACAAATATGGACTTGGCCGTTCTTCTTTTGTACAAGGACGAAATTAGCCAGACATATGAGGTGAGTGATAGGCACAATGAACCCAGCCTGCAGAAGTCGTTCTATTTCTTGGTTGATCTTCAACTCGAGCTCGGGGCGAAAAGACCGCGGATGTTGTCGGACAGGGATAGACCCGGTGTCACCAAGGCAGGGTTCAATCCAGGCATCTCGTTGTAACTACATGCCAATACATCGTGATTTTCGTGAATGAGGGTAACCACTTCCTCTCTTCGGCCCGAGGCGAGTTTTGTGCCAATGTACGTTGTTGGGGTTCCTCGCCCAGGTTAGCCAGGTTGAATTCTTCAAGGTCTTCGGCTTGTGGTCAAGGGCCGTCTTCATAGCAAGGTGAGGCAGCGCCCAGGGTAAGTTTAAGGTGTGACGGGCAATGCTCGGCTGCGCAGCACCATCCCGTCTCTATGGGCGGGGCGGGGTCGAGGAGGTTAGATGCCGGACCACCTGGAACCCCCGCACACCGTCATAATTAATAGATCACTTTTTTGTCTTTGACGATGCGTTGGAAGGTTGGTTCAGGCTTTTGTTTCTTGGACTTGGAGGATAAAGGTGGGGAGTTGGTTTTGACAGCAAGCGGCGGCGCTGAGGTCGACCCCTTGTTCTTGTTACTTTTCTTGGCTTTGTCTTCGGGAGGCTTGTTTCCACACATCTCGTCCCAATTTGGCGGTTTGGTTGAATGGATGTGAGTAGCATTCTCACCATCCTCGGCAAGCTCAGTGAAGAAGGAGGCCTCGGCGAAGTAAGATTTGGCACATTCGAAGGGGGCCTTGGTTGCGAGTATTGTCATTGCTACCTCATGTCCCACAGGACAGGGCACCAGTTTCACACACTGGTAGTACGTTGAGGGAACGACTTTGTTGACTTGGATCCAAGGTCGGCCGAGCAAGAGGTGGAAGGCATGCTTACTTTCTATCACGTGGAAAGTAGTGTCGCGACGGACAGTTCCAACCATGAGGTCGACAGTGATATGGCTGAGAGTCAGCTAGGAACCCTGCCCGAAGCCGGTGATCTTGATGGGGTCGTGGATGATTTTTCTTGGGGGAATGTCGGCCCGTTTCAGGGTGATGAGAGGTATGATGTTGATTGAGGTACCACAGTTTACTAAGGAACGGCAGAAGCCGGTGCCATTAATGGTGTATTCGAAGAACAACGGCCGGTTGTGGTGTTCGACCGGTGGCGAGTCCTTGTCTGAGAAAATAAATGCAGTAGAAGGGATATGTCTGAGTTCGGCTTGGGCAGTAAAGCATTCGGGATGGAGGCATGTGGTGACCTCGATCAAACAATTCGAGAGGGAGGTCGGTGCCACGAGTGAAACCCCCATTTTATCAAGAAAAGCCTTTGATTTTTTACATTTGCCCAAAGGAGGACGCTGGCTGACCAGCTGAAGGTGCAAAAGGTGGGACTGTGGGGATGGCCTCTCCCGAGACTTCGGTGATGACAGGCTCGACATGGCCAGTGATGGCCATGAGCACCTGATGCTCCCTGTTGTTGTTACCATGGTGTGGGTAAGGGTGCCCACGTACATCATTGTTCTTTCGTAGCTTTAGGTCACCTGCCCTGACCTTCCTTGCAAAGATAGCTCTCAGCCCATTGCAGTCTTTGAGATGATGTCCAAGAGCTTGATGGTAGGGGCAGTAGTTGGGTCTGGCCTTCTCCGCCTCCGTGACGTTGGCCCTCATTGGTGACAGTTGGAAGTTATTATTGTTTGCCACCCATTTCGCCAAAAGTTCTTTCACCGTACTCAAATCACATGGGTAGTCAGGTGCGGGCTCTCGTTGCCTTCATTTGTCAGAGTGTCAGTCCCCATCTTGGAATTGACGCTTGAAGCCACTGTTGTTGTTGTTGTTGTTGTTACTCTGAAGGTCAGATGTGTCTGCTGAGGCCAGCAGTGCATTCTGCGGGCGAGGCTTCCACGGCTTGATAGGGCTGGCCGACTCGTAAGTACGACAGACTGTTTCCTTGAGGTATCCCCATGACCTCAACTGCAGGTTCTCGATATGCACCCGGTACATGTCACTCATGTTTTTGATGCATATGGGAACCAATGTCTCATCCTTACTAAAATCTGTACACTTGAGGCATTTAACGTGGAAACGGTGCACATATTTGTTTAAGTCTTCGTCGGGTTTCTGGTGTATGCCAGCGATATCCACTATGGTGACTCTTTCAGCTTCGTAGTGGAATTAGTCCAAGAATAGCTGGACCATTTCACTCCAAGAATGGACAGTCCCCGTAAGGATCTGATGGTGCCAAGTGTATGCCAAGCCTCTTGTTAAGTGCTCACCGGCGTTGCCCTCACGTCCGTTAAAGAGCACAAAGGTGGGTTGCTTGTATTTGAGTGGGTATGGTGTGATGGTTATGTCGTTGGCATATGACGCATGGCCTGTCAGTCGGGCAGATGAGTCAGGTGCAGAATTTTATGACAGTCGGTACATGAGTGCGTATAAGTCTGACTTGGTGACATAGTGGGGGGATGGTTCTTCATGGCCAACCAAGGGGTGGTGGCTGGCTGGGGCACCGCGAGTCCCCGAGCCCCCTGACGGGGCAACCTGATGAGCAGGAGCAACAGAAGGATGATATATGACAGATGCTGGTAATGGCAAGTGTATAGGGGCATGGGCGGGTGGGCGAGACATATCCACCATTTGACCGGTTGTTTGATGTCATTCCGTTGGGTAGGGGTTAGGCTCCAACTCAATGGAGTCGTGAGTTTTAGAAGAGCTTCGGGTTGGCACATGTTGGGGTGCGATAATAGGGATGACCTGTTGCAACACTGGTTTAAGGTCTACTTGTGTTCTACGTGATGGCATCACGGGATGCGGTGTGTCAGCTACAGGTAGTGAAGATGTCGCAAGTCCTACCGCCAAGGGTCTGGACGATCGAGGCAGAAGTGGTCGCGACACTAGGGCCTGAGCGATGTTAGGAGCCAACCCAGGTCTTGAAGGTTGGACTGGTGGATTGGATTGTTGTGAGGCCAACGCCTGTATGGATCTTTGCATTTCCATAATGGCGGCCATGAGAGTGGTTTGCGAGTCTTGTAGGTTGGCTATAGTGGGAGTAAGCTGCTGGATGGCCGCACTGACTACAACTTGTATGTCAGGTGCGGTCGTTAGTGGGTGGCCTTGGAGACGCATGACACTAGTCTTCTCTTGTTCACCAAAGTGGTCCTCCTCTTGTACGGTATGGATGAGGCCGTGGCTGGTTGCCCTAGTAGTTCTTCGTTGCACAGGCATGGTGCGTAAGTGTGAAATACAGGCAGACTGCAATACGATGCTCACCTCCCCAGCGGAGTCGCCAAAATGATGCCAAGGAAAGTCCTACCTACATGGAGGTGCCACAAAGGCCGAGTCAGCTTCCAAGTATGCAAAGTGAGAGACAGTGAGGGTGGAGTAAGGGCAGAGAGCAAGGCTTCCCAGACAGGCCATGACAGATGACAGTACTGTGGAGACAAGGCTGAGACGAACAGGGCCTACAGTCGACAGTCCAAGTCAAGGTCCAATGTTATGTCAAATTTTTTTTTTCTCTCTAGAATCCAAGAGCTCTCAAATTCTAGAGTGAGAAAGTGATTTTGTAAGAATGAGCCAAAAGTCCTTGAATAAGTCATAAAGTCCACTATTTATAGGAAACAGTGTGCCTGTGTCATCAAGTGCCACATGTCGTCCCATGGGACTGACACGTCACCAAGGGGTCCAAAAATACCGATTCTCCGTTGGACTGCTGGTTCCCAAATTCGCGCTACCTGCCCCACACAGCGTCGATATACATGTCTAAGAAGACTGACCAAACCACGACGGCATGATCAGAGTAAGCCCGTTACCCCAGCCACCGGTCAAAGCCTTTACTGAATCCCACAAGATGCGTCAAGAGACGCGTAGAGAACCTGACAGCGGTGAGGGTTTCCCCTGTAGCCAACTACCAGGCAGACTAGGCACGATGCTCTCCGAAGACCTACTTCCGTCCCGAAGTGACCCGGAGGTCATCGTCCTAGGGGTGCCGATTATCATCGGTAACGTGAGTGGACATGGTCGCAGCTCAGTGCTTAGTGTCATGCAAGTCACCCCAAGAGGCGATAGCTTGGTGGTAATGAACATATCCCACTGCGAAAGGTCCTTGTGCCAGAGCATTGCGACCGGAGCCCCCCGAAATGAAGATGGCAATAGCTTTGTGGTAACAAGCATATCCCGCTGCGAAGGGTCCTTGTGCCGGAGCACTACGAGCGGAGCCCGCCAGAATGAAGACGGCGATAGCTTTGTGGTAACGAGCCTATCCCACTACGAGGGGTCCTCATACCGGAGCACTACGAGCCCCCCTCCCCCCCCCCCAGAATGAAGACGACGATAGCTTTGTGGTAACGAGCCTATCCCGCTGCGAAGGGTCCTCATGCCTAAGCACTACGAGTGGAGCCCCTCAAAATGTTGCACACTTCGGAGAGTGGGTAGAAGCATGTTCCACATCCATGGCGTGGGCACATGGTGTGGTGAATGAGTGTGGTGCCTGAAGGCATGTAACATGATTATAGTGCATGGGCGCGGTGCTTACAGCACGAGACATGATTGTGGCGCATGTGCGCGATGCCAATAACATGAGACATTGATTGTGGCACACGGGCGCGGCGACGACCGCCGCGGGACAATACCTGGTTCCGGGGGCACTTGTCATGGAAGTGGCGCACAGGTGCGGCGACGACCGTCAAGAGACAATACTTGGTGTCGGGGACACATGTTATGAATGTGGCGCACGGGCGCGACGACGACTGTTGCGGAGTCGCACCCACGTAATGAACAAGGTGCCAAAGTCACACACGAGGCGTACAAAGTGAACAATGCGCGAAAATGACTTTGCGCGAGAAGTGAGCAACCGGGGGAGACGGGGGTGGGAAAGGCCAAGGCCAACCCCCCATGGGGGCCCGAGGCCGACCCCATGGGGTTGGCCAAGGCCTTTGCCTTTTGACCCCACTGCTCCGGTTCCATCATCGGCCGATGTTTTTGGTAGAAAGGTGCTCGGTGCTCGCGGCATGACGAACGTGCTACCGTGAGTCACGCTAACGTGAAATAATTGGCGATTAAGTCGCGCACGAGGTGTGCGAAGCGAAAAATGCACGTGACTTGGGCATGCGCACTTTGAACGGTTCGATGCGTTGAACAGTAGACCGTTGAATGTGTCGACGTGTTCGCGCGAAGTGGGCCTTTGGGTCCAACCAGGATAGGTTGGGAACACCAATAAACATGCGAACATATTAACTCACAACAAATATCTCTCTCTTGTTCCCAAAATCACATCAAAATGGATGTCATTGTAGTATTGTACCCTAAGCTAAAAACTCGAAATAAGCATGCCCAGCTTTCCAATATTCACGTGAGTGCAATCACACTCAACCTTCAAAACTACACTACCCAACATTCAGACAAAAAACTTCAATCGTAGAGTGTTGCTCTTCCATCAAATTTATATCATGCCAAATACAACTGAAGCTATACTTAAAAACAATACTATAACCTTTTATGGACTTAGTGGTCTCCAGTTTCCAAGATCAAAACAACATCTTAATCTCGTCCTCATACCATTCACAAGAAAGCAAATGTTCATGTTCTGAAAACATCTGTCTTCAAACCCTCCTTTTTTATTTTTATTTTTATTTTTGGTCAGAAGTCCGTATTTCATTTATGGCTTAAAAACTATTTACATCCTTTACAACAACAATATCATGTTAGAAATACATGAAACTTATCAAAATTGCTCTACTCTGCTTCTTTGAGGATTCTTTGAGTGCCCAACTGCCATGCTTGACATATCCCCCAAGTTTTTCTCTGTACTTGGAGCTTTATTCCAACTATGTACTCTATACTTTATCCATTGTTGGATAACATTTAGACACCCCTGTACTGTAGCACATTTCTTCTAAAAAACCCTTGCATTCCTTTCCTTCCGTAATCCATAGACAGTGACAACTACTGCTAGCTTGCTTAGCTTAGCTTTCAAGCTCTTCCCTTTAAATCTTCTACTTGCTTCTTGTAGGAATGTAGGCCAAGGATCCAGAACTAAGTAGCATTGCAACTTGCTAAGTATCTCTTTCCATAACTCTTGTGCATATGGACACTGTATGAACAGATGATCAATGGTCTCAGGATCTTTGCTACACATGAGACATGTGTCCTCTTGAGTAATATTCCAGCCTTTAGTTTGCTATTTGTTCTTATACCACTTTTGCAAAATGAGCCATAGGATCATAGCACACCTCGGAATGTTACGTGAGAACCAAATTAGTTTCCACCAATGGACCTCAACGGCTTTAGTTCTGATACCATTACATGCTGTATTGATACTAAATTCACCTTTTGGATGAAAATTCCACACAACTCTATCTGGTTCCATAGAGTTAGGTCTAGGTGCATTTTTCATTAACTAATTCAATATTCTCAACTCATTGGACCTGATGTTGGGTAATCTCCATGAGTTCAGGCGTATAATATCACAAACTTTACTATTAATGTTCAAGCCAGCATTATATATTATTCTTGGCCCAAATCTGTTGAGAAAGTATCCCCAGGCATCCATCTATCAAGCCACAGCCAAGTATCTTTACCATCACCCACATGCTAGCTGAAAAAGGTCTAAATTGCTCTCTAATCCTCATAATTTTTCACCATGTCCATGATATCTCCACAGGGGGTTTAAATGTCCACATATGTCTTTGTTTTATGACATAAGTGTGGCACCATTTGACGCAAAGTGAGTCTTTTTTATGGGCTAGGTCCCATATATGCTTGTAAATGGCAGCATTGTTCCACTCAGCCATTCTCTTCAGTCCTAATCCCCCTTCTTTTTTTTAGAAGGCATAGGTCTTTCCAAGCAACTTTTTCCATAGTACATTTGGTATCTTTGCCATGCCAAACAAAAGCTTTGATTCTTCTTTAATTTCATTTATTATTTTCTTTGGTGACACAAAGATAGTGACCAATATACTTACATACTCACCAAAATAGAGATGGCAAGTTGAATCCTGCCAGCATATGTGAGGTACCTTGTAGCCCAACTTGTTATCTTCTTTGTGAGTTTTTCCACTAGCATTTTGCAATCTTTATAATGCAATTTTTCTTATATCAATGGGACACCCAAGTATGCTACTGGAAAATTTCCCCTAGGAATACCAATAATCTCAGCCAAATGAGCTGCAGTGTCTTCATCCACTCCTGCCATGTAAATAGCACTCTTACTGAGGTTAGGTACTAGTCTAGAGAGTTGTTCAAACTCTGTTAATACTTGCTGGATGATCGTGAGTGAGCTTGTGTTTGCTTTGGCCATCAAGAAAACGTCATCAGCAAAACTCAAGTGATTAAGATTCAAGTCTTTGCATTTGGGATGATATGAGAATGAAGGATCGTGAGTGTGTGTGCGTGTGTGTCAAAAAATCCAGAGAAAGCCTCAATTACCAGCAAGAACAAGTATGGAGAAATTGGGTCACCTTGCCTCAGTCCCCTTGCATTAGCAAAAAAACCCTCAATATTCTCATTTAAGGTTATAGAGAATTTAGCAGTAGTGACACACTGCATCACTCAGTCCACAAACTTAGTGGGGAACTGCATTACTTCCAAAATTGACACTAAGAATTTCCAATCAACTGAGTCATAAGCCTTTTGTAAGTCAGTTTTCATGACACATCTTGGGGCTCCATCAATCCTATGATAGTTTCTTACCAGCTCTTGCATCAATAGTATGTTATCAACTATATTCTTCCTTGCTACAAAATCAGATTGCCTAAGAGTGATCAATTTAGGCAGAACCTTCTTAATTCTGGCACAAAGGATATTATAGATCCCTTTGTATGCCACATTAGGCTGGTGCTATTAAAAAATTTGATGCCCTTACCTCTGTTTAGTATTTCTTTCACTGCAACTATCACTTAGTGCCCCACCACTTCCCAATTTTTTTGAATAATCTCAAAATTGAGTCCATCAGGCCCTGGTGCCTTGTTGGGTTTAAGAGAGAGAAATGCCTCCTTAATTTCTTGATCATCCACAGTGGCTGCCAGCAAATATCTTTCACTTGTGATATGTGCTTTATAATCACATAGATCAATCCTTCCCTTAGTTGTGGTTGGTGTGGCCCTATAGTTCCTAGAAATTTTAAAAAAATATTGTATAGCTACTTGGTGCACCTCTTTTGCCCCAACCAGTTGTTCTCCATTCAAATTTTTTATTGTCAGAATTTTGTTGTGTTATGTGTATCTGCATTTTCCTGAAAAAATATGTGGTGTTGTAATCCCCAAACTTCACATCCTCAATTCTTTCTTTCTGATTGTAAAATGCCTCCTCAACCCGTACTAAATGATAATACTGCTGATACAGTTCCTTTTCCTTTCTGTACAAGGCCTGCATTCTGGTGTAATAAGATTTGACTCTAAGTATCGTGTAGCTCTCTAAATTTGGTAGCAGTTCTTTCTGAGATGTTGCTGTAATATTCTCTATTTAGCTGCTTCAATACTGGTTTCAATTTATTTAATTTTCCTTCAGTTGATAACAAGCACTTCCATCTATATTTAAATCCCACACTGACTTCAACAGCTGAGGGAATTTCTATGCTGCATCCAATAGTTAAAGAACTTCAAAGGCATGTTGCCTTTATGCTGGTCATGCATCATCTGTATAATCAGTAATGCATGGTCAGATATACCTGGGGGTTGAGCTTCCACTATAGTATTGGGGTACATCTCCATCCATCCTTTATTTTGAAAAGCCCTATCTAGTGTACATAATATTATTTATGCCTCCCTTTTATTACACCAGGTATAAAAGACCCCCACGGTATTCATATCTTCAAGATGAGCATAACATAGGCATTCATTGAATTCCATGACATCCCTATTAGTGATGCCAGTGTCTCCTTGGCTCTCTGTTATGTATCTAACCATATTAAAGTCTCCCACCACCAGCCAAAGATGCTTACCAATAGCACATGAATCCTGCACCATGTTTTGCCAAAGTAGTCTTCTCTTATCTCCTTTGTTATTTGCATAAACAAAGGTAAGGTAAATATTTTGCTAGGATCTAAGCCAATGACTTTCCTTTTTATGTGTTGACTTGACATAGTTTCCAAGTAATATTCACCACTGTACTATTCCTGCCCATCCATACTCTGGACACACCTTTCTGGTTAGTATTATGCACAAACTTCCAAGATTTATTCCATTTCCTTTTAGTGCCCTCCACATTTTCCTCTCTGACCCTTGTTTCCAATAAACCAACTATATCCACTTTATTGTTTTTCAAACTTTTTCTTACATCAGCTTGCCTGACGGGTCACTGAAACCCCTAATGTTCTAGCTTTCAATCTTCATTATTTAAATTTCACACCCTTCCCATTACTGCCACTACCCCTGGCCATTTGCATTTTCCTTTCTTTCTCATTTCCTTGGCCAGATTTTCCTTTGTGTTGTGAACTTCCCCCTGTATAACCTCATCCATGCTATCCTCATTTTCCAGTATAGAGAATCCATTCCTCATAGTAATTTTCCTTGGCTTAACTCTTGATGACCACTTGTGTCCCTAATCTGAGATATCTCAGTAGGTTTATTTGGCTTAGGTTCCCACTACAAGAAAACATGCTTTTAGCGACGGGGAAATCCGTCGCTAAACGCCCAAAATCCATCGCTAAAAGAATTAGCGACGGATTCATCGTCGCTAAATATCCCTCGTATAAAAGCCTGTCACTAATAGTTTAGCGACGAAATTTTTAAATCCGTCACTAATAGTTTAGCGACAAAATTTTTAAATCCGTCGCTAAATATGTCATTTTTACTAACAGATTTATTTTTCATTAGTGACGGATATTCCGTCGCGAATTATATTTTTAGATTTTTAATTTATTTTCATTTTTGTCAAATTATCGACGGATTTGATATTTTTGCGACGGAATATTCCGTCGCTAAAATATTTAATTTAGCGACGGAATATTCCATCGCTAAATAACTGATTGTAGGAATACTTTTAGCGACGGAATTAATCCGTCGCCAAAAGTAATTTTTTTTTTTGAAATATTTTTTTTTTCAATTACCCAGACCTGTAATACAATTTTCAATTCTCAACAATAACGCGCAATAATCAATACAGAAAGAAATATATATAATCAATTATAAAAAATATTTATTATAAAAAAAACTCATACATGTACAAGCCGGGAACCAGATATAGCCAGTTAGGAAAGGGGAGTAGAGTACAAGCCTGGCGCGGGGGGCGGGGGGGGGGGGGGAAGTTAGGAACGGGCACAGGAAGTGGCTCATCAGGGGTTCCCGAGTCCCGGATCTAGATCCTGCTGATTCAGGGCTGGGGCGACCGGTCCAGCAGTGCCCTGCTCCCTGATCATCCGGCACACCACTGTAGCAAGGTGGTGGATCTCCTCGTAGTCCAACTGAGGCCGATGAGCTGGTGTCTGTGGAGGGACAGCAGGAGGTAAGGACGCTCCTATCACGGCACGAGCAGTCGTGCTAGGCAGGCTGCGTATGCAGCCTTTCGGTCGATTCATGACCTCCGGCGTATCCAGCCATCGCTTCAACCCCCCAGTACTCGCAGCCGTACTAGTGGACGTTGATGGCTGTCCGGACTGCTACTCGGACCTCCTTAGCTGTTCATACGAGGCCTGCAAAAATAGTGGTTTAACGATATGTTAGGGCATTAATTAACGAAACAGACATTAACGATATGTTATGGCATTATTTCAATTTTGGGTTCGATTGTATTAGGGCATTCAATTTAGGGTTCAATTAGTTTCATTTAGGGTTCGGTTCGATTAGGGCATTCAATTTAGGGTTCAATTAGGGGGTTCTATTGATTCAATTTAGGGTTTCGGTGATTTGAGGCATTAAATATAGGGTTCAATTAGTTCAATTAAGGGTGCGGTTGGTTTAGGGCATTCAATTTAGGGTTCAATTAGGGTTCGGTTAGATTGGGGCAATCAATTTAGGGTTTAATTAGAGGTTCAATTAGTTCAAATTAGGGTTCGATTCAATTAGGGCATTCAATTTAGGGTTCAATTAGGGGGTTCTATTGATTCAATTTAGGGTTCGGTTGATTTGAGGCATTCAATTTAGGGTTCAATTAGGGTTCGGTTAGATTGGGGCAATCAATTTAGGGTTTAATTAGGGGTTCAATTAGTTTAATTTAGGATTCGATTCAATTAGGGCATTCAATTTAGGGTTCAAATACTTCAATTTAGGGTTCAATTAGGAGGTTCAATTAGTTCAATTTAGGGTTCGGTTGGATTAGGGAATTCAATTTAGGGTTCAAGATTGGGGCAATCAATTTAGGGTTTAATTAGGGGTTCAATTAATTTTATTTAGGGTTCGATTCAATTAGGGCATTCAATTTAGGGTTCAATTACTTCAATTTAGGGTTCAATTAGGGGGCTCTATTGATTCAATTTAGGGTTCGGTTGATTTGAGGCATTCAATTTAGGGTTCAATTAGTTCAATTTAGGGTTCGGTTGGATTAGGGCATTCAATTTAGGGTTCAATTAGGGTTCGGTTAGATTGGGGCAATCAATTTAGGGTTTAATTAGGGGTTCAATTAGTTTAATTTAGGGTTCGATTCAATTGGGGTTTAGCGTTTAGGGTTTGCGTCATCTTAATTTTAATGTCATTTGCCCAGTTCCGTCCCGTTCCATCCCATCTAGATCCAACGCCACTTAACCCGATCTTGTCTATGGCTTCCTGCCACCAAAGTAGTCGCATAAGGCCTATTTTCGGATCAGAAGCAACATCCATTGCTCTCGTCGTTTCAATATTGAAAGCGCGGAGAGCAAATCCAGCCCTCCTCATGTTTGTAGGAAGTTCAAGAAGGCAAAGGTAGTGATGATAGTCGTAATTTCAGAAACTAGATATTTGGACAAATGTCGTGTTCTAGGAGCATCAAATTAGCCCTAAATTACCACCCCAGCTTAGCCAGGCCTAGCAATTGAAACGCTTCCTCTTCCCGTTTCGGGAAAGGGACTAGGGGGGGCGCCCGCAAACAGCGGCTCAATGCCCATTTCCATAAAGACGTTATTTCATCCTCGTCACTGACCAATTACTATGATAAACAAGACAGCTTGACTTTTGAGGCTTGCCTTCTCTAGAGGGTACACAGTTTCTAAGCTGAAGTTCGTTTTGATCTATGATGAATGCTTTAGTATTCCATTTTTGGCATGTCTATCTCACCTATTGAGGCAACTTCCAAACCATCTATCTATTGTCTTTGCACCTAGCACTAGCTTTTCAGCTCTAATACATCTATTCTCTTCTCCAGCTAACAATTTTCTCACTGCTGATGCAACGTTTGCTCAAATAGAGTTCCCATCTTGGCTGCAACGATCATTGGTAGCTATAATTGACATTTTGCCATGCAGCTAAGCTTATGCATCATGATCTAGATGATTCAACCATCCTACACAATAGCAGTTTACTCGGATTTTAACCTTGTGTAAAGTCTATGAAGTGCATGTAATCGTCAAATTGTACATCTTAAATAATAGTTTTAATTATCAGGCAAAAGTTCAGGTTGACTGTTAAGATCTATGTATGTAGTGATCATCAGCTATTTCATCAGCCGAAGTAAGGCAGAGGAAAACACTGCTGGGTGCTCTCGAAGTTCTGCATTTTTTGGGAATCGTTGAGCTCACCGGAAAAGTTATACAAGAAATGCATCGCATTTAATAAAGCTTTGGTTCCTTGTTTCTTAACATAGCTTAATGAGAAAGGTCCTAGTCTCAGCTAAGATAAATGAAGAGTTAAGGATGTCAAAGGCAAGGTTGTCAATAAATGGAGACATTACAAGGGAATGGGGAGGATTTATAATAGAAGACATCAAATTACTATGACAAAAAAAATTAGGTTTAGTGCACTTACCTTATGATAAACAAGACAGCTATTAGACGGCGGCAGTGAGGGCGACGGCGTTGGTGGCGCAACGGTGGTGGAGATCTCTTCACGCGGCGGTAGTGGCAGGGTCACCGTGGAGGGGATCGCTGGAGCTGAGAACAGCCGTGGGTAATTTTCAGATAGAGAAACAGGGAGAGAGAAAGAAGCAGATCTGGGTGTTTTAATCGAGGACTTTTAGCGACGGAATTACCCGTCGCTAAAAGTCCGTCGATGAATGACGAACTTTACCGACGGAATTTTTAGCGACAGTACAATTCCGTCGCTTAAACAATTTAATAAAACCCTCAAAAATACTAATTCTGTAAAAAAAGTTTTAGCGACGGCATTTCCGTAACTAAAAGACCGTCGCAAAAAAGTTGTCGGCAAAACCTTTTGTCGACGGTTCATTTCGTCGGTAATAATATTTAACGACGGACTGTTACCGAAGGAACAATCCGTCGGTAAAAAGTCAATTTACCGACGAAATAGCTTCCGTCGGTAAAAATCCGTCGCTAAAAACGTATTTTCTTGTAGTGTCCTCCCTCAACACTGATTGAATTTTTGGCTTCCAAATTGTGGATACTTGTGGCTTCTTGTAGCATTTAGTGGTTTGATGCCCATAATTTCAGATTTGTAAGCACTTAACTGGCACCCAATCATATACCACCTTTTGATATAGAACTTCCTCATTTGGTCCTTTCAATGGTATAACTTCCGGCAACTGTTTGTTTACTTCCACCTCAACACACACTCTAGAAAACTCCAATCGCTTTTTTGTTGTTGTCATGTTGTCCATAAACAGTGGTTTGCCTATAGCACTAGCGATTCTGCTAACCATTAGTTTTGACCAAAACTGTCAGGGGAGATTTGGCAATTGTATCCAGATATGTATTGTAGTGAGTTCATCTGTTTCTACCACATGTTTTCAATACCACAGGTTTACTATCAAAGAACTATGTTCCATTGCCAAGTACCTGTGCTCTAGCATCCTCAGATTCAAAATGAATTATATAGATACTAGATTGCAAGAGACTTACTGAAAATGCACCAAAGTTACTCTATTTTCTCTCCATATAGCCCTTCATTATGTGCATTGATGGACGCAAACCCAGGACGAACACCACCATTGAGTTTTCCCATTTCTGTACTTCATATTCCACATTGGCCTCTGTGAACTCAACTCCTTGTTATCCATTGATCTCCTCTGATTTGACATAGTTGAAACTATTCTCTTATACATAGTCTCGATTAGGCCTTACTATTTTCCAAAAAATTTCAAACCCTCTTATACTTGTTTGTACCTCATTTTTCGCTGTCAGGCTAATGTTTTGTCACTTTTGCACTTTTTAGTGATGAATGTTCATCAATTTAGAAGTAAAGCAACCTATCTTTATTGGATTGAATGGGTGTCAATTCTCAACTAAATCATTTTTCAAAAAACACGACTATAAACCAGTCCACATGATCAAATAACACACTAAATGCACTATTTTATCATCTGTGCCCATAATCGAAAAAAAAATGTATACTAAATTACTCATCAGAAAGGTTTAATCTTTGAAAGAACCAAAAAAAGAAAGTAGAATACCTTGGTAGAGTTGGTTGAGATCCCACGACCGGAGTGGCTGCCGTTAGAGCCGTCCGTAGCAAAATCAAACCCCTTAGAGGCCGAATTGTTGCTACCCGACGACCAAGGAGCCATGGTTACAGATCCAAAGTGAGGATTACAACACCAAGCTGTAACTTAGGGCTTGCAGAGAACAAAAAAGATCCCAAGTGAGGACTGTCGATGCGATGGCGAGTTTGAATCAAATATAAGAGAGAAGGAAGATCATCGTCACTGCCATTTTGAGGTTTAATCAAATATAAGAGAGAAGGAAGAGAGCTCAGAGAACAAATTGTCGGGCAGAGAGTGCGGGTAGGAATGCATGCCGTTAGGCAAACAACGACAAAATATACTGGCTTGGAGTTATAAGTTTGAAGTTGGGCCTTAAGAATTGAATCAGGAAAATTGTTGTAATATAGTTTTAGTTTCTTGGAATTGAGACGTTGAAATTGGTAGTCCTTTTTCTATCTGGATTTGGATTCAAGCAATTCATGAGGTAGACCTAAAAATGCTATAACTCTCCCCTCATATGAGTCTTTCTCTCGTTCATTACGAGGTGACAAGGCTTCTTCTTTCCCTTTCTAGCTTTTCCTTCAGTAGCTCTTAGCAAACATGGATGATTCTATTCGGTTCAGATTAGAGAATATCAATTTTACAAAAGAGGAGGAAGATGAGGTGTCTTTGGAAGGGGATAATGATGACAAGGTATTGCAATTTTCTTGGAGTCTTGTGGGTAAAATGTTGATGTCAAGGAAAATCAACAGGAAAGCATTCAAAGAAACTTTTTCTAAGGTATGGAATTAGGATCGATTGTTGAAAATTGTGGACATAGGGCCTAACTTATTTCATTTTTTATTTTTAATTGAACTCTCCATGACCAAGGAGGTCCGTGGAGTTTCGATGATAATCTCCTTTTGGTGAAGATATGACCGCCAATAACACTTTAATTGATTGGATTGATCTCTGGGTCCAATTATGGGGACTTCCTTTTGAGTGTTTTAGTGAAAAATGTGCAAGAGTTATTGGAGCAAAGATCGGAGATGTGATGAAAGTTACAAAGCATCCGGTGGATATTGATAGTGAATAACTTTTACGAGTTAGAGTCAAATGTCCCATTTTGAAGCCTTGGGGGGGGGGGGGGGATTATTCATTAGATACAGTGGTGGTGAATGGATTGCTTATAAATATGAGCACATTTTATCAATTTGTTATTATTGTGGCTACTTGGATCATAATGTTAAAGATTGCTACACAAAATTGGAGGATGAATAATATGGTAAAACAGCTGAATACCAATAGGGGTGTGGATGTTAGTTGGTACATCTAAATATCGATCTAGGGTTAGAAATGAGGATTTTGCAAAACTGTAGAAATGCCTGATCACTCCAATAAGCGGCTGCCGGTGTTTTGCAAAGAACATATCTTGGATTCAGTTATCCTGAATTCAGTGGAACAAGAGGTTTCCTCCAATAACAAAGATTCTAATCAGCAACACAATGATAGTAATTCAAACTTGAGATAGATAAATGATGAAGATTGGATTTTCATCAATAGGAGAAAGTTTTGGGCGTGCGATCTGGCGTGATTTCTGGAAAAATCAAATCAATTAAAATAGGGAATGACATGAGATTGTAATGGGCTTGGACTCTCTTATAGTGGGAATATGACAATAGCCTAATATATCATTGTAATGGGGCTGCTACTAATACTAGACCATCGAATATAGGCCCATGATGCAGAGAGCCAAAGCTAGACCCAAAAATAACTGAAGCTCAAATGCCATTGGTCAAAACATTTTCCTCTACTCCGGAAGGTACTGAACTATCCATACTTAAGCCTAATTCCACTAAGGCTATTGGAATAGTGCAAGATTCAACTCTTTAACCAAACTTGAATAGAAGCTATCTACATGAGGTCCCTGTGCATTCTGAGACTGCTTCGGTTCAGAAAAGATTATCAAGATGGCACCCAGGGAAACAAAATTTAGCCAAGAATGACCGGCAAAGCCTATCCACGTATGAAGTAAGGGCTTCGGCTTCGTTGCGAAAGAGAACTCGAGAAGCGGAGGGAGATTCGTTGACGAAAATTAGTAGTGATTGGCTGGATGATGATCTGGCAAGACAAAGTAAAATCTTTAGTACTCGGGTGGAGGCAGCTAGCCCTAAATGGCTCCCAACCTCATCATGAAATTTTTAGCTTGGAATGTGCAGGGGGTGGGGAAAAAACTCACATTCCAGCCTTTTAAGCTCCATTCCTTGGAAGTAGTCTTTTTTCTCAAGGACAAAGAATGGTGAACGGAAAATGCTGCAGATAAAAAAGGAGATTGGGATTTAGACATATGGCGTTTACTAACCCAAATGGTTTAGCAGGGGGTCTGTGCTTGAAGTGGTGTCAAGGACTGGAGTTGGAATTAGTGTAATGTAATCAAACTTGCATTACTATGCGTGTACGTGATGTGGAGCGATTTAGGAAGTGGCTTTTTACTGGGGTTTGTACACCTTCAAATGCTGAGGATGAGAACCTCCTTTTGAAGAAGCTGTTGAATTCAAAACTTTATAGTGGAGATAAGTGGGCAATCATGGCCAATTTCAATGATATCGTCTCAAATGAAGAGAAGAGTGGAGGTTTAGTTCGACCACAAAGTAGCTTTAACGATTCTAAGGCATTTATTTCATCTATGTGCTTGGTTGGCTTGGGATACGTTGGATATTCTTTTACTTGGGACAATAAGCGTCACAGGGCTGATAATGTTAAGGAAAGGCTGGACAGAGCACTTGCATCTCCAGGTCGGAGAATATCTTTCTCATCGACAGTTATGCACCATCTTAGACTAGGAGGATCTGATTATTAACCCATTTCGCTAGACACTATTGGACAATGTACTCGCGTGAGAACGAGGTCTATTTTTTAATCAGCCTGGGCCAGAGTAGAGAGTTGTGAAAAGGTGGTGTAGAAAGCTTGGGAATCTGAGGTTGTTGGCTTGTTATGGTTTCGAATTCGTCATAACATAAGAGACTGTCAGAAAGGATTAACATAATGGAAAAGAATGACCTTTAAAAATTCTCATGTGCGCATTAAGGAACTCCAAAAAGAGTTACAGAATATTGCAGAAGCTAATGTGTTTGAGAAAGATGACTATTATAGAGTTGTAGCAGATTTACGATAAGCATACCTTGATGAAGAGATGTATTGGCGTGACAAATCGAGGAAGCTTTGGATCAAAGTAGGTGATAAAAATGCAGAAATTTTCTATGCAAGCGTGATAAAAAGACGGAACCAAAACAGGTTAATTGGTCTTGAAGATAGCACCGGGACTTGGAAAGAAAGGCAGGAGAGTGTGGAACAGATTTCTCTATAATATTTTGAGGACATTTTCACTGAGTCATAACAAGGTGAAATGTCATATATGTTATTCTCAATAGAGTGTAAGGTGTCACCGTGTATGAATCAGATATTGACAGCTCCCGTCACAGATGAAGAAGTATATGCTACCTTATCTCAAATAAAGCCCTCTAAAGGTCCTGGACCTAATGGGATGACAACATTTTTTTCCGGTCATTTTGGCACATTGTTGGTTCCAATGTGTGCCAGGCAGTGAGATCCTTTTTTTTCATACAGACCTGTTTTTAAAGAGCATTAATCATACCAATATCGCATTGATTCTGAAAGTCACTTGTCCCATGACGATGAGTCAATTACGCCCTATAAGTTAATGCAATATTTTATATAAGATAATTGCCAAAATTCTCTCACAGAGGCTGGTTCCCATCCTATCTAAAATCATTGGTGAAACCTATAGTGCATTTGTTATAGGTAGACAAATTACAAATAACATCTTATTAGCTCAAGAAGTCTTCCATCATTTAAAGAATCGGAGAAGGGGCAAATCATATTCGATGGTCATCAAACATGATATGAGTGATTAGTCAATAGAGCGAGCAAAGGGTACTTGAAACTGACAAGGGGTTTACAACAAGGCGATCCATTGTCTCCAGCATTATTTCTGTTAGTAATGGAAGGTCTTTTAGCTCTTACTTCGAAGGTGATAGAAGAAAGGAAGATTCAAGGCATAAAAATTTGTAGACAAGCATCTTCGATAAGCCATTTACTATTTGCTGATGACACCTTAATATGTTGTTCCGCTTCAGAATAAAATTGTGACCACCTACTCAGGCTTTTATCAATATATGGAAAAGTCTTCGGGCAACTGATAAACTTTGAAAAATCCTCCATCTTTTTTTAGCAAAAGTACACCTATTCCAATTAGACATACCTTATGTCATCGCATGTGTATCCCACTGGATGCTCGAACTGGGAAATATCTAAGACTACTAGCAGGGGGGAAGGAATAAGACATAACTATTTTAGTATGTAGTGAACCATGTGAAACAAAGAGTTGAGAACTGGAAAAAGAAGCTATTATCTCGACCAGGTAAGGAGGTTCTCCTTAAGACAATAATTTTAGCCATTCCAACATATGTCATGTCCTGCTTTCGACTACCGATGTCCCTTTGTCATGAATTTAACCAACTTATGGAAAATTTCTTGTGGGGGAATGGAACAAAAGATAATAAAACTCATTCGGTGTCTTGGGCAAATCTCACTGAAAAAAGAAGTTATGGAGGGTTGGGATTCAAGAACCTTAAGTTATTTAATTTAGCGTTGTCGGCTAAACAAGGGTGGTGTTTGTTAGTAGGGGGTCCTTCTCTATTGAAACAAGTCCTTAAAGCTAGATATTACCCCAATACTACATTTCTAAAAGCTAAGTGTTGTATGTGGAGCCTGATTTCACTCCAGAGACGTTGTTATAATGAGGAAGTGACCCGAAAGCATGTTTTTGTGAGGTTGTCCCACATTGCTTAAGGAAAGAAGGTCACAACTTAGCCCAAGTATATAAGTGTTTTGTCCCACATTGGTTATTTAGAGAAAGATCACATCTTAGCTCTAAATAAATATACATGGTCTTGTATTGTTTTGGGTTAAGAGAGAAAACCACAACATCAAGTAGGGGTTCAGATTTTGGTTGTACCGCTGCTGAATAGTGAAATCGAAATATGGTCATACTCCGGGGACGTAGCCATATTAGTGAACCTCGTAATTCTTGTGTTGTGCGTTTGGTTTATTTTAAATTTCTCGTTTCTTTTTTTCTTCAATATATTGCTTCGTAGTTACTGCGTTTTGTAACAACTGGTACCAGAGCTTGGGTTCGAGTTTTACTCACGTAGGTTCTACGTTTGAGTGGGAGCAATGGCCGAAGAAGGTAAAGGAAAGATCGAGAAGTTTAATGGTATGAATTTCCAGTGGTGGAAGATGCAAGTTGAAGACTACTTGTATCAGAAGGATCTGTATCTACCGCTGGTGGGAGAGAAACCTGAAGCGATGAATGCGAGTGAGTGGGCGATTTTGGATAGAAAGGCGCTGGCTACAGTAAGACTTAGCCTAACCCCACAAGTAGCATTCAATATCTCCAAGGAAAAAACTACTGCTGCTGTGATGAAAGCATTGGAGAAATTGTATGAAAAACCTTCTGCTTCGAATAAGGTATTTCTCATGAAGAAACTGTTTAATATGAGAATGTCTGAAAATGGTTCTGTTGTTGATCATTTAAATGATTTTAATGGTGTTACAAATCAATTGGAATCTGTCGGCATTAATTTTGATGATGAAATTAGGGCTTTGTTGTTTCTGTGTTCACTGCCTGATAGTTGGAATAACTTGGTGACGACAGTGAGTAATTCTACTATCTCTGGAACGCTAACACTTAATGATGTTGTGAGTTCTGTGATGAATGATGAAATGCGGAGAAAGACAATTGGTGATGGTATATCATCTAGTACTGCTTTGTCCGTGGAATCCAGAGGTAGACAGAATAACAAGCAGAATAACAGGGGAAGAAGT
The DNA here is from genome assembly GCA_033065855.1 of Escallonia rubra. Classification (NCBI taxonomy): domain Eukaryota; kingdom Viridiplantae; phylum Streptophyta; class Magnoliopsida; order Escalloniales; family Escalloniaceae; genus Escallonia; species Escallonia rubra. The sequence goes on along the minus strand of JAVXUO010000072.1, from coordinate 46,943 downwards.
CCTACAAGAGGAAGATCAAAAACAAGAGGCAACTCGAACTCCAAAGCGTGCACCATAGTATGCGGGATTTGTAACAAGGAAGGTCATTAGAAGAATGATTTTACGGAACCAAAGAAGAAAAAGGGAGCAGAGGGAAGATAACGTTATGATGAAGGGGCAAACATGGTAAGTTCAAACGAACGGACATATGACGATTTATGTCTTTCTACTACAGTGGATGATAATTCCAAAGTGTGGTATGTAGACTCAGGAGCCTCGATTCATTGTACACCTCATAGGGATTGTTTCAGTGATTATGTTCATGGTGATTATGGACATGTGACTGTCGGGAATGGATATCGGTGCAGCATTGTTGGAAAGGGAAAAGTCAAAATTAAACTGTCAAATGGAGGAACCCTAATTTTGAATGATGTTAGACATATTCCAGAACTGCAGAAGAACCTTATATCTGTCAGCGGGTTGGATCGTGAATGCTATTTTGTGGCATTTGGTGAAAAACAATGGAAGGTGACCAAAGGGTCGATGGTGGTAGCAAGAGGAAAAAGAGTAGGAACCCTATATACTCTTTTAGATCCCAATAACCACTCTATCTCTTTTGCTTTTACAGAATATCAGAGAACCACATTATGGCATCACAGTTTGTTATATTTGAGTGAGAGTGGTATGAGACTTCTACACTCAAAGAATCCATTGCCATGGATGAAGAACATTCAGCTGGATTTCTGCGAGGGTTGTGTCTATGGAAAGCAAAAACGGGTCAGTTTTCGGAAGGATGGTAAAGAGAAGAAGACTGAAAGACTGGAGTTAGTTCATACGGATGTTTGCGGACCTACTACAGTAAAGTCTCTTTGAGGTAATTTCTACTTTGTTTCTTTTATAGATGATGATAGTAGAAAGACCTGGATATATGCCATCAAACAGAAATTTGATGTTTATCACACTTTTAAGAAGTGGAAAGCTCTTGTTGAGAATGAAACAGGGAACAAAGTAAAATGCCTAAAATCTGACAATGGGGGTGAGTATCGTGATGGAGGGTTCCAAGAATATTGTTCCAATAATGGTATCAGGTTAATAAGAACTGTTAAGAGGACACCTCAAGAAAATGGCTTGGCAGAGAGGATGAATCGAACCATCATGGAACGAGCAAGGTGCACAAGGATACGTGTTGATTTACCTCTACGTACAGTTCTGGGTAGTAGTTGTTGATACTCCAGTATATTTAATTAATAGAAGTCCAGCTAGTGCTCTCAATGGTGGTATTCCTGAAGAAGAATGGTCAGGTAAACTAGTAAATTATTCTTTTCTGAGAGTTTTTGGATGTATTGCTTATGCTCATATTGATAAAGAGGAGAGGAAGAAACTTGACTCTAAATCTCAGAAGTGTGTATTTATTGGATATGGAGGTGATGAATATGGTTATCGTTTGTGGGACTACGAACATAACAAAATCATCAGGAGTAGGGATGTCATATTCGATGAATCACGGTTGTATAAGCATAGGTTACAAGAACATGGAATTGAAAGAGAAGACAAGGAATACATGGAACTTGATGAGCCAGAAGATGGACGGATACCCAGGATAGAAATTCCAGAAGTCCTTGATGAGACAACTGATACTGAAATTGGAGCTGGTGATCAACAACAAGTGCCTGAAACTCTTAACCTCAGAAGAAGTAGTCGGGTAAGGAAAGCTCCTGACAGACTTTGTCTTCCCCTCGATTATATTTTGTATACTGATTCTGGTGAGCCAGAATGTTATCAAGAAGCGATACAGGATAAATCCAGGTTACAGTGGGAGCAAGCCATGAAAGATGAGATGGCTTCACTTGAGCAAAACCAAACTTGGGATTTGGTAAAGCTCCCTGCAGGTAAAAATGTTATGTACAATAAATGGGTATACAGGATTAAAAATGAAGCTGGAGGAACAAAGAGATACAAGGCAAGACTAGTTGTGAAAGGGTATCGGCAGAGGAAAGGTATTGATTTCCAAGAAATCTTCTCTCCTGTTGTGAAGATGACTTCAATTCGTACGATATTGAGCATTGTAGCTATAAAGGACTTACATCTGGAGCAGCTGCATGTTAAGACAGCATTTCTCCACGGAGATTTGGAGGAAGAAATCTACATGCATCAGCCAGAGGGGTTTGAAGTCAAGGGTAAGGAGGGAATGGTTTGCAGGTTGAAGAGGAGCTTGTATGGCCTAAAGCAAGCTCTTAGACAGTGGTATTTGAAGTTTGACAGTTTCATGAAGCAGACAAACTTCACTAGATGCAACTCCGACAACTATGTTTACTTTCAGAAGTTTAATAGTGAGGATTTCATTATTTTAACTATGTATGTAGATGATATACTTGTAGCAGGTTCAAGCATGGGAAGGATTAATGAACCCAAGAAGAAGTTGGCAAGTACTTTCCTTATGAAGGACTTGGGAGAGGCAAAACAACTTCTTGGCATGAGGATAACCAGGGACAGAAAACAGAAAAAGTTATGGTTGTCACAGGAAGAGTACATTGAAAAGGTTTTGAGGAGATTTAACTTGCATGCCTCTAAACCTGTGACGACTCCTTTAGCAGCTCACTTCAAGCTTTCAAAGGAGTTGAGTCCCAAGAACAGGGAGGATGAAGAATACATGGCACAGGTACCGAACACATCTACTGTGGGAAGTCTCATGTATGCCATGGTCAGTACAAGGCCGGATATTGCACATGCAGTTGGAGTTGTGAGCAGATTCATGACAAACACAGGAAAGGAACATTGGCAAGCAGTGAAGTGGATTCTCAGGTATTTGAGAGGACCATCCAGGTTCTGCTTATGTTTTGAGGGTAATAACATAGATGTGCGAGGCTATGTAGATGCAGACCATGGCGGTGATAGAGACAACAGGAGAAGTACCACGGGATATGTTTTTTCTGTAGGAGGGACTGTAGTAAGCTGGATCTCTAAGTTACAAAAGATTGTTGCATTGTCTACAACAGAAGCAAAATACGTTGCTGTGACAGAAGCAAGTAAGGAAATAGTTTGGCTTCAGAGGTTGCTGGAAAAGTTGGGATATGGGCAAGTAGATTGTAAGCTATGGACTGATAGTCAGAGTGCAATACATCTTGCCAAGAACTCAGCATTTCATTCGAGGACCAAGCATATTCAGTTGAGGTATCACTTTATACGATCTCTGTTAGAGGATGGACAACTGAACTTGGAGAAGATTGAAGGTAACAAGAATCCCGCGGACATGTTAACGAAGGTGGTTGACAGGCATAAGTTGAGCCTATGCTCAACTTTGATTAGTCTTCGTTGATGCTTCTTGGATGAGTATGACCAGCACTTGTGTGGAGTTTCAGCATTGGGTTGTATCAGTCTCCAAGTGGGAGATTGTTGTATGTGGAGCCTGATTTCAATCCAGAGACGTTGTTACAATGAGGTAGTGACCCGAAAGCATGTTTTTGTGAGGTTGTCCCACATTGCTTAAGGAAATAAGGTCACAACTTAGCCCAAGTATATAAGTGTTTTGTCCCACATTGGTTATTTAGAGAAAGATCACATCTTAGCTCTAAATAAATATACATGGTCTTGTATTGTTTTGGGTTAAGAGAGAAAACCACAACATAAAGTGGGGGTTAAGATTTTGGTTGTAACGCTGCTGAATAGTGAAATCGAAATCTGGTCATACTCCGGGGACGTAGCCATATTGGTGAACCTCGTAATTCTTGTGTTGTGCGTTTGGTTTATTTTAAATTTCTCGTTTCTTTTTTTCTTCAATATATTGCTTCGTAGTCGCTGCGTTTCGTAACACTAAGTTGGGTCATAATCCTTCATGGGGTTGGATGAGTTTGATAGAAGGCCGAGTTCTGCTGCATTCAGGGTGCAGGTGGAGGGTCGGGAATGGGAAGGATATCAAAATTCATACTGATCCGTGGATTCCTAGACCAAATACATAGAGACATGGCGGTGATGTTTTTGGGCAATGGGTTTCTTGCAATTGATTTATTATACATATGGTTTTCTAGAGGTTAAGGATTGAGGTCTTAAAAACCCGTTACTGATGACTCTTGTGTTAGAGGCTAAAAGAGAGAGACATGGCGGTGCTGTTTACAGGGATTGGGTTTCTTGCAACTGATTTAATATACATATAGTTTTCCAGAGGTTGAGGATGGAGGTCTTGAAAAGCCATAAGGTTGTGTGGTGATGGAGGTTTTATTGTGATGGTAATTGTTGTCTAGAGGGATTAAATGGATTATTGAAGTTGGTGGTGGTTTACGGTATTGCAATGCTTTAGCCACCAACACAAGTGTCATCAGTAACTCGCAGTCACTCCTCGCGTGTCTCTCTTTTCTTTTTGTCTATCTTGCCCTCCGAACTTCTAGCATAATCAGGTGAGATCTCTTACGAACTCCAAAGTCTACACTTACATTCTCGGGAATCAATAAGATGCAAAAGTTGACATATAAATACACCATTTTTCTGCTAAATTATCATTATTCTCCTCACCTCTACTAAATAATGGTCCTCTCCCACCACCATTGCAATATGTGTACCTTCATAACTTCCACGATTACTCTCCACCTTTTTGCATTTATATTTTGTTCCTAAAAAGCAAAATTAATAACATAAATAAAAATCATTGTTCTGCCATCTTTCATTGTTTCTCTAACATTGTTGCCACGTCTCTTCCTTACTTCCTCTACAATAACCATCTATCACAACTCACCATAGCCTCAACCTTCATGACCATGCACTCCAAGCATTACCTCTCTCTAGCTGCCACCTTCAATCATCAATTTCTTCCCTTTAAGACATCGATTGCCATCACCATGAAACTCAAACCGCCACAACATCTCACCACAACCTTCCAGGGCATTTTTTTATCAGTCCTCAACTCTATAAAACTCAATTATCTCTCTACAAACTCAACCATGACAGTCCCTTCAAAACCCACAATCACACTTTATGTACCTCTTTCTCTCTTTGATCTTGTCATTGCAATTGTTGGCATGGCTAAATGTATCAGATGCATAAGGTAAGGTATATCTACACAATATTTTTGCTAAGTTCCCTTATCTACAACTATGTCACATTGAGTGTATGCTCCTATAGTTTAGATAGGAAACTAAATGTGTATTTAGTTCATAGTAGCTACATATGATTCAATGAAAATGCTGCCACAACATCAAATGTATGCTCCAAGTTGGAAGATAAAATTAAGGGCAGTAATAAAGGTTCTTGTCATGACATTTATTTGGGAGAAAAATTAAATCTCCTAACTTATGTGTAAGTTAGGAGATTTGAGAATGGTCCTAGTCATACTTGATTCAAGAAAATTTGTTGTCATATATCGGTAATTTGTGCTTCTCATTTGCCACAATTGCTATAGAGTTACCATCAGAAAATATACTAATAACTTTAATCAATTATGAGGAATTCCAAAAGTTTCTCTCATGCTATTGCCTGATTAACTCATCTATTGCTACGACTAAGGAAAAATAGTGGGCAAAAGAACTAATCACGCCTTGTCTTTTACGATAAGATTGGATCATTAAGAGAGGAACTTATTTTGTTAAATCTAAGCAATACGATGATTTAATCTATACAACCAATTGCACTGGAACTAAACCTTAAAAATCATAAAGTTGGGAAGAATATGCTAGAAGTACCTATCATATTTCATAAGCAAAAAAACTACAATATTATCTTGTCAAACATAACTAAAGATGGAACCATATGCCACTTTTTAAAAGGGATGAAATCAATGATCAAATCAGTACCTTTCGTTATAACATATGAGGCAGTTAAGTTTTGGTGGCTGTGAACTTTGGTATGTAAGGGATGAAATCAATGATCAAATCAGTACCTTTCGTTATAACATATGAGGCAGTTAAGTTTTGGTGGCTGTGAACTTTGGTATGTATGTAAACTTGAATCTACCCAATCGTCTATCACTTTTTCTCGAAAGTTTTAAGGGAAAGAGTTCAGAGGCATCGGCAATTCAAATGCATTGAGGGGTCTAATGTGATTGATCCAAGAAAATTACTCTCACTTGAATTCCAAGAGATTTCTTCAAGTTGTTTTCCGTGACTTCAGAACCTTTAATGACTGTAGCGAACCGCCTCAAAAAATTCATGGGAGGGGTTTGGGAGTTACCATCTTATTTAATTAAACACAGAAAAATAAGAAAAACCTGAAAATGATTCTAAAATATCCAAAGGACAACTAATCTATTTAAAACAGGAAAATGAGTTTGGGGACTAAGCTATACGAAGGGAAGGTGTTAGCCACCCGCCATACCCTTTTTGATTTCTACTTCATTTCTATTGGACTTTGGCCTCTTAACACACAAATACATAAATATGCATAAAATAAACCCTAAGCTTATTTATGTATTTTGGGCTTGAATTCGACATCGGAGGGTCAAATGGCATACGTATCCGATCGGAAAAACCGAAATAAAAAACCATCATAGTTCGTCTCTGATTCTATCGGAGGCAACCTAGACTTTGGTCTTAGACTCGAACTATTGATTGAATGAAAAGACCCTTTTTGAGTTTTTATATAATAGAAATGTGGTCGCGAGAAGGGAATTATTCTAGACTACTGTATTATAAACTACCCTAGAAAGCAATAGAATGTACCTTTCGACAATGGGCTTGCCAAGAAGACTCGAGAACACTTTGTGATGAATCCACGACACATATGGCTTATGAATATGGAGAAATCAGTATGAAATGTAGACTTTTTCCTTAGAGATGATATACCACTTCTAGGAAAAAAATGGTATATAAACTCTAGAGAGAAAAAGCTTTCCCTTCAAAAGACCCTATTTACAGATGTTTGCGTGTCAAAAATGATAAGGACGACTATCCCAGTCTATGATTTGGTGAAAGAGTAGGATATCTGATGAAAAAAAAAGAAGGAAAAATAAGTCAACGAATCGGCCGGTTCATTCCTTAATATTTTTTTTCGAGTTTTGGGACATTATATGTCCTAATTCGGTAATTATCTTTGATGTATTTAGATGAGATGAACCAGATTCGGGAATTATCTCCATATCTCATATAAATTAAGGATTAATAACATGTATCAAGGATAAATCACAAAATATATCTAATACTTTTAATCAATCACCATCTTTGACCTGAACTTTGGTTAAACTTTACTAACTGGATTGGACTCAGCCAACTGGACTTGACTGGTTACAATTACTAGACTGGACTGGACTAGATTAACTATTGGACTTAATTAAGTAAATTAACTTTATTATGTTATTAGGCCTAAACCCTATAATAATAATAAACTTAATTATCAATAAAGCCTGATAAAACAAATAAGAAAGATAGACAAAACTACAAAAGTGGGGTGTCTACAGTGACCAAAGTGAAATTGTTCTGATGGTGCGACAAAAAATAGATCTCCAATGAAAAAAGAAGGCAAAATATATGAGAAAGATGGTAGTGTTACGTTAAAATGTGCATTAGCAAAAATTTAATAGTAGTACATGGAGGTATTTTATGAACCACCGTACTCAGATGTCCTAAATTTTGGGAGCCCTTGAAGACAAAATGAAGCCCTAGAGACCCTCCTTTTACTAATACATGCAGAAACTTCATGTTACGTGGCTGATGCAAAAAACAAATATGGACGACGGGATTCTATCACGTAGAACATAACAACAAAAACAAAGTAGAAAAATCCAACATGAATAATGTAATAAGAATCAACAGAGCTAATCAGTAAAACAACTACTTGACGCAATACCATGCCATTCTTACAATGACAAAGAGCTGGGCAGAGGGGTGTAGCGTTTACCTGGCATGGGTTTTAGCCGAAAGAGAATAGTAAAACTACCTAGTCTAAGTTGAGAACAAAGGTTGTTGTAATTGATTTGCAGACTAAATTCTATGTGGGTATTGTTAGAAGTCTTTTGTTTATGGTAATTGGACTTTTAGGAGGCATAGAAGTTGGGGGACTCGTGTAATGGAAGTTAAGGCGGACTTGTCAAATATAAAAGGTCTCTTAAATCCTACTCGTTGCAAGTAAGAGTGCCCAAACAATTTTTGCATGTCACAATACCAAGAGCCTGCGCAGCTTTATATATGTGCATATACATATTTATGTAAATACACATACACATGTGTGTAAATGTAAACGCGCGCGCGCGGGCGTGTATATATATATAAAGAGCTGATAAAATGATAGCACAGATAACTTAAGTTAAGTTGCCAGCGGTATATGGCCGTACATCCATTACGAATGGACGGGCATATCTATTTTTCATTAAGTAAACTTCACCATCCGCTACATAATGTAGCGGATGGTGAAAATTACGACACTACTCCCCTATTTGCGTGAGAATCCCTCCAACTTATTAAGTCCCTTTAGTGCATTTTGGTCAAAATTTCCGTCGTTCGCTACATAATGTAGCGAATGACGGGAAAACTTAAATGAAATTTTGATTTAGCCCGTCCATCCGCAACGGCAGATCGCGTCGACAACTTAGTTTAGTTCTCTGCAGGGGCAAGGGATCACACACGCACGCGCGCGCGCGCGCGTACACACATAAAAGTTTATAGCTTTATGTCCCGCATTTTTTATATGGAGGCTAATTTGAGAAGAAACGCCACGCAGGCGCCTAATGGACGCTTACAAGGATGCATACGAGGAAGCCTACGAGGCGATGACTGGGCAAAGTCTCCAGAATGTTCTACATTCTTCTTGTACATAAGAGATAGTTCTAGAGGATTCTAGAATAGTAGAGAACCTTGTACAGATCTAGAGAATTCTAGAAGCGAAATAGGATCCGTATGATGGAATGTATCTGCACCATCCATTAAGGAGGTGGACTAGTATACATAGCCGAGGCCTCACGTGGCCAAAACACACAAGTATTCTTGTACACAAGCAATACAAGCACGCATTCTCCCAAACTCTCTCTCTCTTGTGTTCTTCTTGGTGTGTTCTCACCTAGCATCGCCCAGCCCGAGTGGAGGGCTGACTTAGCACAAGCGAGGGGCTTGGGCGCTAAGTGCCGCACGGTTTTAACTTAGAGAAGTTCGGTCTGTGACAGGTGGTATCAGAGCTTGGTTACGACGAGTCGTGCCAAGCAAGGAGCAACAATGGCAGGCAAGGATACTAATGTGGGAGCATCCGGAGTTGCCGAGGAGAATGTCGTGGTGGAACGTGGGCGAGATCTACTACCACCAATCGGTGGGAAGAAGAGCCGTAGCCAAAGCAAGTCAAGAGATGCAATCTCTTCTTTGGACGGCCGCACTTGTGTCTTGGAGGAAGCCATGGGCGATGCGAAAGACCGCTTGGGCTTCGTCGAGCAAAACCTCCAAACCTTGGAGGATCATATGTTGGAGGAGCTTGAGTCGCTCAAGAAGGCTGTGATGGGCGAAGACGAGTTGCGCACTCGATTCATGGAGTTGTTCGCGAATCTTCAAGAACAACTCGATGTGTTTAAAGTTGGCGTGGAAAAGACGAGGCAAGAAACGGCCATGTGCAAGAGGGCCATTACGGGTGGAGCCGTTGTCACTTCTAGTCCAAGGGTGGACACGAAAAAGTCGAAGGAATTTGGTGGCAAACGTGATGCGAAGGAGCTAGACAACTTCATATGGCATATGGAGCGCTACTTCGAAGGTGCTAGCATCACGGATGAAAAGGCTAAGGTAAGGACTGCCACCCTCTATCTCACCGACACGGCTACTCTATGGTGGCGTAGAAAACACAATGATATCGAGAAGGGTCTATGCACCATAAACACTTGGGAAATGTTCAAGAAGGAGATCAAGAGGCAGTTCTACCCCGAGAACGTTACCTACGAAGTAAGGAAGAAATTGAGGGAGTTGAAGCATAAGAGTAACATCCTAAATTACATGAAGGAATACACTACTCTCATACTCCACATTCCCAACATAACGCAAACTGACCTCCTCTTCAACTTCATTGACGGCCTCCAAAATTGGGCTAAGCAAGAACTTCAACGCCGAGGCGTGAAGGACATTGTCGAGGCCATAGCGGTGGCAGAGTCATTAATGGAGTATGCAAGAGTGGGGGACTCCTCGAAGGGGAAGAATGCACAAGTGGCTTCGAAGGGTAACCACGCCAAAGGTAGGGGAGACAAACCCAAGGTGTGGAACAAGGGGAATAACCAAGCCGACACCAGCAAATTTGAGGGCCATGGCAAGCTACAGGAGAGGCGAGGCAAGAGTAAGGGATTGCCCACGACAAGGCAAGCTAAATGCCTTGGTCGAGGAGAACGAGGAGCCCGAGGAAGGAGCTGTGCACATGGGCTCGCTCCAAATCCTCAATGCTTTACATGCCAAAGTTGTGGCGAAGGTCCCGACGGGAGAGGGACAAGCTTCTACGGGCAAGGGGTTGCTTTACGTGGAGGCTAAGCTGAATGGGAAGCCCGCGCAAGTGATGGTTAATACGGGGGCAACCCACAACTTCGTGAGAACGAAAGAGGCCAAGCGGCTAGGCCTTAAAGTGGTTGGTGGCAGAGGATGGCTAAAGTCCGTCAACACCAACGCAAAGCCTCCACAAGGCGCGGCACGACAAGTGGAGATGTGCCTTGGTTTGTGGAGGGGCTTAGTGGATTTCTCGGTTGCCCCGATGGATGACTTCAAGGTCGTGATAGGCCTTGATTTCTTGCGGCAAGTGAATGCCTTGGTGTCCCCTTACAGCAATGCGATTCACATCATGGAGAAAGGAGTGTCATGTGCGGTGCCTACGTCTGTGGGGACTTCTAGCGCCAAGACTCTAGCCTCCATGCAGCTGTCGGCGATGCAAATCGTGAAGGGAGTCAAGAAAGGAGAGGCGACCTACTTGGCGGCCCTAAAGATGGAAGACCATGTGGGGACTCAACTGAATCACTACCGAGGGAGATTGAAGAAGTCCTTGAGGCGAACAAGGATGTGATGCCGCTCGAGCTACCGAAGTGACTTCCACCTTGGAGGGAGGTGGATCATCAAATCGAGCTTGAACCGGGGGCTAAGCCACCATCTATGGCACCTTATAGGATGGCACCGCCAGAATTGGAGGAGTTGCGGAGACAATTGACCGAGCTAAGGGAGGCGGGTTTTATCCAACCTTCCAAAGCACCATATGGAGCGCCAGTCTTGTTTCAAAAGAAGCACGATGGTTCTTTGCGGATGTGTATCGACTATCGGGCTCTTAACAAGGTAACGGTCAAGAACAAGTATCCAATTCCATTGATCGCGGATCTTTTCAACCAACTTGGAAGGGCCAAGTTCTTCACTAAACTGGATTTGAGGTCGGGGTATTATCAAGTTCGCATTGTCGAAGGAGATGAGCCCAAGACCACATGTGTAACGAGATATGGAGCGTTCGAGTTCTTGGTCATGCCGTTCGGTTTGACCAACGCCCCAGCCACATTTTGCACGCTCATGAACAAGATATTCCATCCTTACCTTGATCGGTTCGTGGTGGTTTATCTCGATGACATTGTGGTGTATAGCAACACATTGGAGGAGCACGTGAAGCATCTCAAGACGGTGTTCAAGGTGTTGCGAGAGAACGAGCTCTATGTTAAGCGGGAGAAGTGCTCGTTCGCCAAGGAAGAGGTGCACTTCCTTGGTCATATTATCAAGGGCGGAACGCTTCGAATGGATGAAGAGAAGGTGAAGGCGATCAAGGAGTGGGAGGCACCCACAAAGGACTCTGAGCTACGGTCATTTTTTGGCCTAGCTAACTATTATCGGCAGTTTATCAAGGGCTACTCAGCCAAAGCAGCCCCGTTAACGGACCTACTCAGGAAGGGGAAAATGTGGGAGTGGTCCAAGAGGTGCCAATCTGCCTTCGAAGGGTTGAAGGAGGCAGTGACGGAAGAGCCGGTTCTAGCTCTTCCCAATCATACGAAGGTATTCGAGGTGCAAACGGATGCATCCAATTTCGCTATTGGAGGGGTGTTAATGCAAGAAGGGCATCCAATAACATTCGACAGACACAAGCTAAATGACACCGAATGAAGTTACACGGTGCAAGAGAAGGAGATGATCACGGTGGTTCATTGCCTACGCACGTGGAGGCACTACCTGTTGGGGAGTCGGTTCTTGATCAAGACCAACAATATAGCTACTAGCTACTTCCAATCTCAAAAGAATTTGAGTCCGAAGCAAGCTAGGTGGCAAGACTTCTTGGCTGAGTTTGACTATGTGATGGAGTACAAGCCAGGCAAGGCCAACTTGGCAGCAGATGCCTTAAGTCGGAAGGCGGAATTGGCGGCTATGTGGAAGGCAAATGGAGACATCCTAGAGGGAATCAAGGAAGGCATGGAGCATGATCCCTTAGCCAGACAACTCTTCAAGCTTGCGGAGAGTGGGCAAACCCAACGATTTTGGGTGGAAGATGGCCTTCTCTACACGAAGGGCCAACGGGCGTATGTTCCCAAGTGGAACAAATTAAGGAAGACGAACATTCAAGAGTGCCATGACACTCCATGGGAGGCCATCCGGGGCAACTATGGACATACGCCTTGGTGGAGGCGTCATAATATTGGCCCCAAATAAAGGACGAAGTGGAGGCGTACGTGAAGACTTGTCTTGTGTGCCAACAAGACAAGGTGGAGAACCAATTGCCAGCGGGACTACTCGAGCCTTTGCCCATCCCCGCACATCCGTGGGAGAGTGTAAGCATGGACTTCATTACATGTAAGATCGGATGGATGTGGCTCGATTATGGTTGTGGTGGACCGATTTTCCACGTACGTCACTTTTGGGGCCTCCCCAGCCGACTGAAGAGAGGAGGAAGCAGCTCGGTTATTTTTTAAGAACGTGGTGAAGTATTGGGGACTACCGAAGGTTATAGTGAGCGACCGAGACCCAAAGTTTACGGGGAAATTTTGGACGGAATTGTTCAAACTCCTTGGCTCGGAGCTGCACTTCTCAACGAGCTTTCACCCTTAGACTGATGGATAGACGGAACGGGTGAATGCTCTACTTGAGTGTTACTTGCGGCACTTTGTTAGTGCCAACCAGACGGATTGGGCAAGACTTTTGGACGTGGCTCAGTTTTCGTACAATCTGATGAGGAGCGAGGCCACGAACCAAAGTCCTTTTGAGATTGCCATAGGGCAATAACTGCTCACTCCCCTTGCATTAGCGGGTGACTACAAGGGGAGAAGCCCATTGGCGGCGCAAGTGGCAAGGTCATGGAACGAGCAAGCGGAGGTGGCGCGCTCTTACCTTGACAAAGCCGGGTGCAAGATGAAGAAGTGGGCGGATAAGAGACGACGGCCGAAAGAGTACAACCTTGGGGACATGGTGATGTTAAAGCTGCTTCCACAACAGTTTAAGCCCTTCAGGAAAGTACACAAAGGGCTGATTCGAAGGTACGAATGACCTTTTCCCATCGTGGCAAAAGTTGGGAAAGTGTCATATCGATTGGAGTTGCCGCCAAAGTTGAAAATTCACCCGGTCTTCCATGTCAATTTATTAAAGCCTCATTATGACGACAAGGAAGACCCAAGCCGTGGAGAGAGTCATAGGGCACCAACAGCAGTGGTGAAGTCCTATGACAAGGAGGCCGAGTACGTGCTTAGCGACAAGATCGAACGAAGACGAGGTGTTCCACCAACTCGGCACTACTTGGTGAAATGAAAGGGATTGCCGAAGAGAGAAGCTATATGGGAATAAACAAATGATCTTTGGCAGTTCCAAAACATCATAGTTCGATACTGCGAGGAGGTTGTGACGAGGGCGTCGCGAGATTAGGTGGGTGAAAATGTCCCGCACTTTTTATGTGGAGACTAATTTTAGAAGCAACGCCACGCATGCGCCTAATGGACGCTTACAAGGATGCATACGAGGACACTTACGAGGCGATGACTGGGCAAAGTCTCCAGAATGTTCTACATTCTTCTTGTACATAAGAGATAGTTCTAGAGGATTCTAGAATAGTAGAGAGCCTTATACAGATCTAGAGAATTCTAGAAGCGGAATAGGATCCATAGGATGGAATGTATCTCCACCGTCCATTAAGGAGGTGGACTAGTATAAATAGCTGAGGCCTCACTTGGCCAATCCACACAAGTAATCTTGTACACAAGCAATACAAGCATACATTCTCCCAAACTCTCTCTCTTGTGTTCTTCTTGGTGTGTTCGCACCTAGCATCGCCCAGCCCGAGTGGAAGGCTGACTTAGCACAAGCAAGGGGCTTGACTGCTAATTGCCGCATGGTTTCAACTTAGAGAAGTTCGGTCTGTGACATTTAGCCCCCATGGTGTAATTGTTAGAAATGATCTTTTTGGAGGCATATGGTGTACGATAATTTGCAATATCCGTTTCCCTTTCACTTTTAGTTTAGTTTCTGATTGGTCTTCTTGTGTCAATTTGATCACGTTCATCCTTCTAAAAAGGTACCTCCCCCCCCCCCCCCCCCTTCCCCTTCCTTTGAATGTGCCCCCATCAAATATCATTTCAGGATTACCACAGACAAATCCAAGATGCCATTTCAGGATGACCACCCTCGAAGATTCCCAACTTGATTTAATTGTACACACCGATAAAATCACTTGATCAAAAACTTGTGCTAACGAAATCTCGGTTGCCATTGTTGGTGCCATGATCAGAGGTGATCTCGATGACGAAGACACTACTACATTGGAGATCTGTCCTTGAAGAAATTCTTCCCATGCCCACCCCTAGGAATAAAATATGATGGCTCAATAACTGCTCATGGGAGTTGCTATCTGGTGGCTATGGTGGTTGGGGTTGGGGGGGTGTAATATTTATTGTTGCATTGCGGATGACGTACGTATTAGTTGATGCTTAGGAATCAAGTTTGCAGATCACGAGGAGGTGCTAAAGAATATAGTCCGTCTAAGATGCCAAAAAGTAGCAAGCTACCTAATAAAGCATGTGGACATTGCAATTAAGTTAAAGCAGATAATATCCTACATTTTAGCTCAACTTAAGTAACGTGTCAAGTCTAAAGGTTTAGAAACAATACCGGGTGGATAGAACACAAATTATAATACACAATTGATATATAGGCATAAATAGAGAGGTTTGACGGTTGGAGGGATGAGAGCTGGGCATGCATAAGGCTGGAACTTAGGGCAAGTTTTGAGGAAGTGATGGGAGTATCTACCGTCTCCGGATCCGAACATAGAGAGCAATGAGCAATAGGGGCTAAGGTTGGTGGAATAACGTGGCACTTGTCGATAGCCGTTCATGTAACAAGAGCCAGAAGAAAATATGGAGTCCAGGGAGAAGCGGTGTTGACCGGAGTACATGCCACGGGAGTGGGAGCTAGAAGAAGAAATGGATATTGGCACAATTTTAAGACTGAATAGTACACTTGCAGATACCATGCTTCTAACTATGCATTCCAATAAATTCTTGCTAACATCTTCAGATTGCTTCAACTTGGTGTGTGGATAAAGTAATTTAGTCGGAGTAATATGGAAGAAAAATGATAACCGCAAAAAAGAACTAGTATTGCTTTTAACATCTTTGTAGAAACTTAGCAGTACGTCCAATGCCCAAAACAAGATGGGCAGTAAGTAGCCTGCTATAATAATGGCTTTTGTTCTTGGTTGGAGTAATCGTTTAATTTGTTTAACTCCCATCGCATATAATGGTACACACATATTTCACCATACTTTGTATAAGACTACAAGTTGGAGCACACCCGATGTCTGTTAAACATAAGATAACTAATTAAAATACTCTCTTGAAACTTCTGCATATATCTAAGGGGTCAGTGGGTACGTACACGTCCAAGGAATGTGGGTGACAAATGCGAGGGAGGTTATTTTGTGAGGATTTTGGGCTGAGAGAAATGAGGGACGCGAGTTGTGGGGCAGTTCACGGTTTTAATTTGTTTGATCTTAATACCATGAAACGATGAGAAGGTGGTTTAGAAACAATAAAGCACGAAAAATTTCAAAGTAAAAAGTTTTAACGTCAGGGTGTTTGCCCTCAATAAAGGCAGAAAATCAACAATAATTTTTGCTCCAAATATTGAAAATCGTCAAAAGAATAGCTTCATACGTCGTCGTTAGGAATATAATAATAGGTATGTCAAAATTTTGACATGGTATATAAACGTTGTACATAGATATTAAGAAGACACAAAAGGTCAAATATAAAGATCCAATAGAGCAGTGAGCAGTGAGGGTATCAAATATTAATATATGCAGCGACAATTATGGACATCTATATATATATATATATATATATATATATATATAATAATTAATAATAACAATGGCCGTTTGAGGCAAAAATGCATCAGCTATGCTTAGAAGTATACAACACCACAAACAATGCACAATGACATCGAACAAGAGAGGGAGAGAGAGAATGTCTGAAAAAGGAAGCGACTCCCAGCAAGAACCTTGTTCCCTTCTTCCTCTAACCATTCTTCTTAATTCCCTCAAAATCTTCCCAAGAAACCTGCAGCTATTTTCCTTGATATTTGCCTTCACCGCCTTCCCTCTCTCCCTCCTCCTCTTCTCCCTCTCTCTCTCCTCCCACCCCATCAAATCCGAGATATTCCACCTCGAGGCCCTGGCCCTGATCATCCAAACACGCATCGAGGCCATCAACATCCGTGCCGAGTCACACGACCGCCACGCCCTCGCCCTCCTCCGCCTCAGGGCCCTCTACTTCCTCCCATGCTACGTTCTCTCTCTCCTCGCCGCCATCACCGCCGTCAGCTCCACCGTGGTGGCGTGCTCCGGCAAGCGGCCCACTGTCGGAGCAGCTGTGGCCGCCACGAAGCTCACGTGGCTGAGGGCCGTGGTCACCACCATCTGCTTGTACGTTGTCACGACAATGTACGTACTGCTTTCGCGCAACCTAACCGCGTTCGTCAGCGAACCGGGTGTCAGGCTGGTGTTACTTCTACTCGGGGCGGGTCTGGAGGTGTACTTAATGGCAGTTACGAGCTTAGCGTTGGTGGTTTCGGTAGTGGAAGAGCGGTTCGGTTGGGAAGCGATGAGGGTCGGGTCGGAGCTGATGAAGGGGAGGAGGGTTTGCGGGTGGGTTCTGTCGGGTTTGTTCGTGATGGTGTCGGGTGTGATCAGTTGGGAGTTGGAGGGGACGATGGACGGCCGGGATTTGGTGAACGTGGGATCAAGGGAGAGGGTGGTGTGGTTGTGGGTGAGGATGGGTTTGATTTGTTTGTTCGGGTGGGTTGTGGTTTGGAGCTACGTTGTTGCTACGGTTTTTTACTGCGAGTGTAGGAGAAGGCAGCCTATCAAAGAAGGAAGCGACAATGCTTTTTAAGAATTTGTTTTTCTTTTTCTTTTTCTTTTCTTAATGAGCACTGCACTAGAAAGAAGGGGATCCTTTTGACATGTCAAGAGAGCTCTCGTATCTTTTTGACGCTATTAATTGGCTCGCATGTAGAAAGGTCTGTATGCTTATATCTAAATTACATAAATAGGTTGTTGTTAGAAAATTTCACCTTTTTAATATATAATTGTTACGACGTATTATAAAATTAAAATTATTATTTTAATCACTCAGGCACATAGTTAACATCTCAACGTTTTTACAGCAATTGTACAATCCGTTTCATCTTGATATCTAGTTTTATGATAAACTTTTTTTTTAATGTATTAAAAATTATTAGTTATATCAGTTGAATTTATATATATTTTTCATAGGAAGATTAGAGGACTGATGCCCTTTATCTTTCTCGCCACGCACCAACCTAGAATCTGAAAAAAAGTGACGGAAAGTGCAACAATGAAAATGACACTGCTGTTTCGCTGCTCTTCTAACGTGTCACAGTGTTAGCTGTTTGTGCATAAAGAACCCCATGCACTTACTGGGCAGCTTATCATGAAACTTGCTTTTGGTGCAAAAGCAGAGAATCACCAGATGTCTACAATCGGCGGGAAGTGACACCGACTTCAAGTCCAAGACAGAAGAGACATTTGATAGTGTGTCCTTTGTGGTACGATTGCTTTAGTTGCTTTGTGTATATCACTTGTCAATTGTCCAGCCGATCGTACTTGTCGTCTTGTATGGGAGACGAGACGAGACGAGGAGTTAACAACATGCTTGAACAGGCAAGCTCGCATAAAGTAAGTAAATGCAATGCCATCTTATTTTTTATTCCATATCCGATTCAGTTGTTAAACACATTATAGATATTCTAAAACTAAAAACTAAATATTTTCATCTTTGAATTTACTTTTAAAGTTACTTGCTTGAACTTGCATAGGTGGTTTGCAAAAGTGGTGTCAAACTCACAATCTCACATTCCATTGGAGATCTATGAAGCACATGTGCTGCAATTTGGCTGAAGCACCGGCACTGGGTGCGCGTCAGGTGCGGGTGCGGCATGGGTGCGCCTGGGTGCGTGTCCGAAATTATTAATTTTTTAATTAATTTTCTAGACTTTGGGTGCGGCTGGGACACGACAAGGATACGACTGGGACACGTACCTAGAGTCTTTCTGGCAGAGAGGAGTGAAAGAAGAAGAAGAAGAAGAAAAGAATGAGAAGAGAAGAAGGAACAACATCCGCTGGTAGCGGCAACGGTCTTCCGGTAGCAGCGGCGACCGACGATGTCCGGCAGCAGAAGCGATGGACGGTCTCCGGCAGCAGAGGCGATCGGCAGGGAACATCGGCAAGGGCTTCTGGTGGCAAAGCTCGCAGATCTTTTTTATGTGACGGCTTGTTAATAGCTAGCTTTTTAACTGTGTACCCATATTTCTATTTATTATGTTTGGGTCCCTGTTTTATTGACAATCTTTTAAACTTCCCCTCTTCTTTCAATTGTAAGTGTGTGCCCAACTTTCTATTTATTATGTTTGGGTCCCCATTTTTTGACAATCTTTTAAACTTACCCCACTACTTTCAAGAAATAACAAAACATATTCGGCTATGGATTTTTAATTTTCTAAAGTAGCCCACCAAATTAACAAACTATCTTATCGTTTGTCTACAATAGCATTATTATTGTTACACATATATAATATACTTTAATAATTTTTTGCCGTATCCCCGCCGCACTCGTATCTTATTTTTTAGAAAAATGGCGTCTCTGCGTATCCCCACCAGTATTGCATCCGCACCCGCACCGTAGTCTGTGCTTCTTAGTTGGAGATGTTAGAAAAGTTATTTGGTTGTATAAGTTGTGAGGCATGTTAAGCTTCTTAACAACTTAATAAAGGTGGACTTTCACACGTACATGAGTCGCGCTTAGGACCATGCTATTTCAAGGTCAATTTAAAAAATTCAACGGGCGTGTCACGTGTTGCTGGCGTGTGGGCGGGAGGGGGCATGTCACACCACCTGGAAGGGGTACAACGCTAAACAGACTGGTTAACACATATACCTCAAGGATAAACAGAGCTTTACTACAAAATCTCAAAAGAAACTGTGGAAGTATGCTTAAACATTACAGTCGTCCATAAGTGGAAAGACTGAACATAACATTATATTATAGACCACCTCTCTTCTATACAAGTACCACACTCCAAAATAAAAGAAGAACAATTAAAACGTTGCTCACCCAGCGTAATACTCTTGAGTCTCCATGAGGTAATCATCTTTGTCCCTTGGCAAATACTCCGACTCCGAACCTAGAAAAAAGGTATCGGGAATGGGTCAGCCTAATGGCTCAGTAAGGTATCCGGTACTTTTAAGTCCAAACATGACTTGATCATATTATGTATAGTTGGTATGAACATCCAAGTCACTTGAACAAATGATACCTACGTACTTAAGAATAATTTAACATGTCGAGTAACACATGCAAGCATCTGCTCACACTTGCCTTTAAGTACTATATTTCACTTTGATGTGGAAACGTAACAATGGGTTTAGTGTCTTTCGAATATTGTCCTTTATCGTATTTTATCCATAAATTCGAAAAATTCATAAAGAAAGACAGTAAGGGAAAATTCTTACGAATAGGCCCTTTTAATGATGAACAAGTCTGGATGCATTTGCTCATATAAAACGGTATCAATTCCCCCATTGCGTATTCGGCTTAACCCTTTGCGCAATTTCATAATGTTCCTCACCAACGATCTGAGGTTGTAGCATAGTTGACGTTGAATCTAAAGGATCTACTGCCGGATAGATCCTTTTGGTGGATAATCCTCTTCATAGTACGGTAGTAGCATCTAAATGTGCAAATCACGAATTACTGCGTTTATTCGAGTGATCCACAAACGACGAAAATCTCTCTTTTTCCTATTTCTATCCCGATGAGACGAAACCAAAGCTCTT
Organism: Escallonia rubra; assembly: GCA_033065855.1. Taxonomy (NCBI): domain Eukaryota; kingdom Viridiplantae; phylum Streptophyta; class Magnoliopsida; order Escalloniales; family Escalloniaceae; genus Escallonia; species Escallonia rubra. The sequence continues at coordinate 26,735 of JAVXUO010000072.1, read as the reverse complement.
ATTTTCTGTTGAGTAATAGTTCGAGTAAGTCTTGAATGAGCCCCTCGAAAGCTTGATGCAAATAAACGAATTTTTGTTCTACGAGAATGACAAGCAAGACATAAATATTAACTTGATCTCGCCAAGAATAACCAAATAGTACAAAATGTTCAAGACAAATATAAACCAAGTACGAGAATATCAATATGCAAATATGCCCCTCATGCACAAGCCAACCTTCCCTGAGTGCGAGAGACTTTTCGTATCACAACCAACTGATATAGCGGATTCGATAGAAAAAGTCTAGCGTCATAACAGACACGCCAATAATTCCTTTCGAGAAGTAGTATGCATAGCTAGTGCGTAATATCAAGACATGAACGAGAATGAGTCATAGCCAGATAACTTCCAACCCCGACAAATACCACCCTCAACTCACTTTTTCCTCCTCCTTCACGTGACATGCATAATCATGCACATATGTTAATAAAAAGTCATCAAGTACATTAAAATAGGTTTAATCCCCTCTCAAGTCATATTTGCCATATTATCAACAACATATGCCAAACATGTAAACTAATCTCTAATGCGCCAACTAATTCGGTAAACAAACAAGAAACAATTGATGTTCTTTCTTAAGTACCCTACACACATGCATAATTATATTAGCATGTATATATTTGAGTGCCCATTTAAGACCTGAAATTTACCTAATTATTCACCACTAAGCCCATCACAAAGAACTACTAGTTTAGGTTTTATAATCTGCCCAGTATTTCAATCCGCAGCAGGAGTAGTCTGTACTCCAAAAATCATAACAATTTAATTACAAGGCTTCTACAGTCATAGTATATATATATGAAAACTAGACTTAAATATCTACATCCCAGTATTTTACTTGGTACAAAAATATTATATTAAGGTCATGTTAAACCCCTCCAAAGACAGACTTCAGAATCTGTCCAAAAACAGTTTCACAAGACAGGTTCCAAGCCACGAATGTTAAACCATAGCAATAGTACTTGAAATAATCTGAAATTTTGCATGTATACTCTATACATGTATTAGTGTAACATATAAAATAACCAAGTCCATATCTCAACTAAAAATATACCTTCCTAAGCATCAAAATTACTCTAATTCCATGACTGTTTTGCAGATTTCAGCACCCATGATCATACTTCTCCTTGAATCATTTCAAGCAATTATATATAAGTGTTTTAGTACTACTCATAATACTTCTCATACATGTTTTGAAGACTTAAAAAAAAACACAAGATAACCTACCTTAAAGAAATTATGGCCAAGCCAATTCAAAAAGGTTGATTCAAATCTCCCTCCTTCGTTCTTCATTTTCTTCTTTTCTTCTTCCTTCTTCCTTTCTCTCTTTTCTTTTCTTTCTTCTTTCGCTTTTTTTTCCCACTCTTTCCCTTCTCTTTGGCCGAAAGTTGCTCTTCCCTTCCACCTTGTTTCTAAATTATCCACTTAGGCTTGTTTCTATTTTTTTTATTAGTTTCTTTTGCTTACTCACCACCAAATAATAGGTGGCAAATCCTCCAACATCTAATTAAAGAGCAACATGTGGCATGACACTAATACCAACTTTTCATATTTGCATATTGGCCCCAAGGTTTTGCATAATTACTTTTTAACCCCCAAAGTTTTACATAATTATATTTTGGGCCCACAACTTAATTTCGATATTTATTTTATGTATACAAATACTATAACACGATCATAATATTTTAATCAAATTTAAATATGTTTAAACTTAATAAAATGATTAGAAGTTAATTAAGATCGGGGTCTCACACTCTCCCTTCCTTAAAAGAATTTAGTCCCTAAATTTATACCTGATCCCGTGAACACGGGTACTTTGACCTCAACTCATCTTCGCGCTCCCAGGTAACCTCTTCAGTATCATGATATTGTCATCTAATCTTAACTAGTGGAATCACCTTATTCCTCAATACCTGATTCTGACGATCCAAAATTTCCACCGATTGCTCAATGTAAGTGATATCTGCTTCTATGTGAACCAGTTGATCATGCAACACATGTGATGGATCTGGCTGATATTTACGCAACATAGATACATGAAAGACATTATGTACCCTAGATAATGAAGGCGGCAAAGCAACCCAATATGCTAGATCACCAACCCGTTCCAAAATGTCATAAGGCCCAACAAACCTCAGACACAGCTTACCTTTCTTACCAAATCTCATGACTCCTTTCGTTGGAGAAATTTTAATAAAAACAAAGTCTCCCACCCTAAATTCCAAACCACGTCGATGAGTGTCGGCGTAGTTTTTTTGTCTACTCTGTGCTGTATGGATATGTTGTTGAATTACTTGTATCTTATTAGTGGTTTCACGAATAATATCAGATTTGATAAGCTTACCTTCCCCAACCTCTAACCATCAAACTGGAGATCTACATTTTCTTCCATATAATGCCTCATAAGGAGCCATATCGATAGTAGAAGTATACATTCCTAAGCATCAAAATTACTCTAATTCCGGAGATGTATTCTAGGTTTACTCTCATTATAAATGGATTCAAGCTCTTGGAAAAAAACATATCCAGAAAAGGAGAATGTAAGGAAAGTCCTTAGATCTCTTCCCAAGAGATGGGAAGCTAAAGTCACAGCCATTCAAGAAGCCAAAGACTTGAATGTGCTAAAGTTAGAAGAGTTAGTGGGATCTCTAATGACTCATGAAATCACGATGAAGATTCATGATGAGGAAGAGACAATTTCGAAGAAGAAGTGTAACATCCCGAAATTCTTCCGGAACGTTAACACTCAATCGATCAATGACACTAAAACAATAATATCCTCTACCGCAATAAATAATGCAACAAGCTGTCAAAGCAACTAAACCATTAATCATAATCTTAGTAAACTATTGTAGGTGCAGCATCAATCTAAGTCTTAAAAGTTTAAACAATAACATTCACACTCGCTAGGGTTCTAACGATCAATACCAAAATTTAATTCTTTTTCTTTTGCTCGCTCGACTCTAATCCTTTTTCAGACAACTTAATTGATGCCTATCACTTGCGGAAAGGAAGTCAAAGGAGAGTGAGCTTTCGAGAACCCAGTAAGATCGATCAAAGATTTAAAAACAATAAAATGATTCGGGCAATTTTACATATAGAGTCAAATTATAGTTTTTAAAAGGATTTTCAAATAAAACACAGCATTTTTGATATAGACAAACGATTCAAATGATTTTACATTCAAGTCAAACATCATCTTTTCAAAGGATTTTGTTTTTGACAAAATCACTACAATTCGATATAAGCATAGGAATGAGTATCAACTCAATCCCTCAATTAACAGTTATTCAAAACACTTTATGTATAATAAAACAGAAATAGAAAATGTTGAACATGAGCAGTACACTATAACAAAGCCACCCGGCAGTGCTCAATACGCTTTGCATATGCACATGTACACTAACTAGTCATTTTAGGTACTAATTTAACCCAACCAACAAACCATCCTTATAACGCCAAAACGCACCATCCTTATAACTCCCAAATGATAAACTCATGTCAATATTTAGAAGGAGTAAATAAAATTGAAAATGTTTTACGATAATCGATTCAATAAACGAATGAAATGAACCAGAATTTCAAACGATCGCTATACGACTCAAATTAGGACTTCATGGGCAATATCCAAATATTTTTATGAAAATTTATAAAACCATAGTTCAATAGAATTTTCAAAACAGTTGAGATTTAAAACATCTGAATTCAGAATAATGAATACGGTTTGGAGAGAAAAATCCTTACCTCGATCCAAACTAAGCAATACTACCAAACCTCGATCAATAATCTCTGAATAAACCTAGATTGGCAATCCATATATTAGAACACAATCTATAATGCAATAATATAAAGCTAATATCAACTACCCACCACATGCTCAGTTTTAATTCCGAAATCGCGCAACTCAAAGCAGTCCCGCACACAGCTAACCCAACCGAGAATCCTGCACGCTCTTTAATGCGTAACGATATTTAAAAAATCATAATAAATTACAATAAATCAATTTTATTGCTTAAAACATTATAAAAAGTCATAATATGAATTTTCTGAAATTTTAAATATTTTCGAATTAAAATAATTTCTTTAAAGGCAAGAAAAGCCCATAAATAGCCATAATTATTTTTAGCTGAAAATAAAGTCCCTTAAATTTTTCAAAAACTTTAAAACATGAATCAAAACTACATAAATTTAAATAAGAAATTAAAAGGCACTAAAACTATTTTTAAATTATTCGTTTTGTTAAAACCAATGCAAGACGGAAACTATAGCAAATCAATTCTAACAATTACCAAACTTAATCTGTGAATTCTTTATACTACAAAAGCATTACTCTAATTTTTCCAAAACATTTTCATGAGTCTAAAGGCTTAAAAAAAATTATAAGTTTGAACTTGCCGAAAATATTAAAAATACATACGATTTCAGAAAATTATAATTTTTTTCCCTGAATTCTAATATGGCCTGACATATTATACTGTAAAGTTTCACGTACTAATGATCACCTGACACCATCAAATACTCGCGACTTACTTAACTTTAACTCGTATGCACACACTCAATGCACAATACACACACCCAGCTACCTCATGGCAGCTCACATTCCCCTTCCCTTTCACCACTATACTCCCACGCAAAACACACCCACAGTGTACACTAATTTTGTCCAATAGTAGTACCCCCCCCCCTCTCACACTCTCTCTCCTTCTCTCTCTCATACACTCACATGAACCCACATATATTCACACTCATATATACCCACCAACAATGGCAGAACCAGAATTTCATCCCAGGAGGGGCTAAAAATATATCGAAGGAGATAAATATTTGGAAAGTAATTTTCCATTTTGAAAAAAAAAAAATTTATTTTAAGTATCAATCCATCAATTATCAATCAAATAACCTAATTAATTACAAATATTTTATTCTTTTACTTTTTAAGTCATGTTTTATTATCGCGTTAACTTAATTAACCTAATTTCAACCCACCATTCAACTAAATAACATATCCGACATCTCAATCCAATTGGGTCTCATCCTCCATCAACAATCTCAAATCTCAAGTGCTCAATGCACAATTAACAACTAATAATCAGCAATTAATAATCTCAAATTTCAAATGCACAATTAACACAACCTAAAATTATCAATCAAATAATCAATGCTCAAATGGGATAAAAATCCAATTGGGTCCCATTCTCCATCAACAATCTCAAATCTCAAGTGCTCAATGCACGATTGACAGCCATAAAGCATCAATTAATAATCTAAATTATCAAATACACAACTAACAACCTAAAATTATTAATCAAATAAACAATTCTCAATAGCAAAAGAAATCGTTCAAAATGCACACTGACCTCGGTCCTCAAAAATCAGAACGGCGTTGTTGTCGCGGAATGTCACTGGCGGTGGGTTCTTCGCCGTGACCACCGGTGACTGAGGCTCAGAAGTCAGATCTGCTTGAATTTCACTATTTCAGGCACCGTGACCGCCGACCGGTGAGGTTCGTCACTTCCTCAGTTCATCCGCCGGCTCGTAGATCTAAGCTAGATCTAGCTGGAGTTGGGGTAGGGACTGCCGGACTGGGGAGGGACTTCGCGCTTCGGAATCGGGGCTTCAAGTTCGAGACTTGGACAGATGTGAGAAGGAACTTCCTCCGCCGTGAGGCCGTCCGTTCCGTGAGAGCAGGAGCGGCGGACCTTGAGAGTTGAGACCTTGACTTGACGGCGACCGGCGTAAACGGCGTTACCGATGAGGCGATGAGGCGATGAGTCGAAGACCGATGGCTGTGGGCAATGCCGCGGTGGCTGAGAGAGTGAGAGGTGCCATTTCCTGAGCCCCTGCCGATGAGCGGTGACTTTTCGGTGAGAGTTGACTGAGTGAGTGAGAGCCGAGAGGAGGAGAGAGAGAAAAAAAAATGGAAAGTCGCGAATGAAAAGAAAAATACTATATATAAATAATTTTTTTCCAAAATCTGAGGGGGTGCTTTAGCCCCCCTCGTACATATGTAGTTCCGCCCCTGCCCACCAATACACACACACTCACATGCTACCCATCACCCTCACCAATATACCCATCAATACACACACACACACACTCCCTTTTCTCCATGAACCCACTTATAACACACATACACACCACATAATTTTCTCCCCACCCACTGCCTTACGGCAGTGGGTCTTCCCTTCTCCATTTTATTTTCTTCTTTCCCTACACTCTGTCACCCTTACACATAATAAGCCACGCCATACCCACATTCAAGCAAACATGACACCCACAAAACACACATAATACTCACCACTCTTTCACCTGCACACACACTGACCCACTCACAAAAATACACGGACAACATGTACATATGGGCTGTTTTGCAGCCCTGTTTCTCTTCACACACACCACGCACACACTTCTCACACACACAATTACACACATAACAATATTCACTCACACAACTCACTCACGCAGTACCCCATACCCACTTCTTCGGCAGCCACAGAGAACCCTTACCCACGGCCCTCTTTGCCCCTTACACACACGCACTTGTTTGCACTGTTGGACAAACTCACTATCGATCTGTTCGCCGGTGGCACGATCGATTAAAAGTGTGGGATCTTTTTTGCCCCTCGGGCCTGGGGACTTCCCTGAAAGCGAGAAACTTCGACGAAGAGATGGAAATTGCATGCAAAAGACCGCGCGCCCATAAATGACAAAGAGAGCTTCGATTGATTGCAAATGTTTACACAGCAACGTTTCCAAGTGTGGAAACTGAACTTGCTATCGATGGCAGCAAAAGCCTCTAAACTAAAGAAAAAGAAAAAGACTAATTTGTCTAGTTGATGATTGATTGTGTCCTCATTTTCTTCTTTAACCCAATATTTATACTAGAGGCTTTGGAGAAAATAACTATCATTACAAGAAACTACCCACTTAGTGAGAGAAACTACCCACTTAAGAAATAACCACCCACTAATAAGTAACCAACCACACTTATTCCTTATCAATAGGACACATTTTCAGAAGTTGGATTCTTTCACTTCTTGAATCTTCCATTATTTCTTCAGAAATAATAAAAAGTAATTGCCATTTAGTGGCATTTAATCAAAGTGAACATATTAGTAAAAAACATATTTTGTGGTGTAAACATTGTCCCCCTGGCTCAAGCAATTGAATGCTTGGAAATTGCGAAGAGTCGTGTCTTTAAATTGGTAGTATTTTCACAATATCGATAGACTTTCACGATTGACAATCTCCCACTATCGATAAGCTTGAATTTTTCACTATCGATTGTGAAGAGTCATATCTTTCAAAGGGAAAGTATTTTTTCACTATCGATAGACTTTTACGATCGATATATAACCTCTCACGATTGATAGCTTTTCATGATCGATAGTATTTCACGATCGATAGCCTTTTACAATCGATAGGCTTGTATTCTTCAAAGTGACATCATTTCGCTATCTATTAGCCATCGATTGACTTTTGCTCTCTATGTACTGGTGTCAATGACCAGAGTTGGCCAAGCCACTACACAAATCATGACCATTTTCGGTCAAGTTACTAACTAAATGAAGACCATTTTTGGTCAAGCCCATTAACCCAATCAGCATATAAAATGGCTATTATTAAGCCAATCGTTTGAGCAATTTTTTTTAATTCAAAGTGTATGGATAAAAATAAAACAAATAATATTTGACTATATTTGCAGTTCTTAATAACCATTGAATTAATACTCTACTTTGGTGTGCTCCACAAACCCAAATAGGGTATTTTTCTCCAAAAAGTATAACACCGATTGGCTCCCAAAATACATGTTCTTTGTCATTTTTCATGGTGTCAAAAGCTTCAAATTCAGCAACAGTGGAGAATTTTAAATCGACAGCCACGGTTGGCTCACTATACACGCCGCACGAAAATGGCTCTTTTTTGCTTTCAGCCAAAATAGGCTTGCAAACTTGCCCCCTAGCCATATCGAGTAAATCTCCTTTTGACATATCAATCTCATATGAGAATGGACATGGTTGTTCAACTTGTTCAGCCATTTCTGGCACGTTATCAATTTTACAAAAATTATTTACACCGCTTTTGGTGTAAGCTTTAGCCAGTTGTATAAATGCATTCAAATGATTTCCCCACGATAAGCACTTTTCACGCAATTCATCGAATAACTCACTTGAATTGTCTGGAGATAACACCTGGAGTTGGCTATTTTGTGACGACTCTTCTTGATAGTTAGTCATGCAATTTTTAGTAACCATGAATTGGTTGCTTTCATCTTTAAAATACTATTTTTTTTAGCCATGTTTGGCATTATTTTATTTTTATTATCCAAAGAATAACTATCGGCTTCTAAATTTTCATCCCTAACAAATGTGGAAAGGAGCAATTCAACTTCTTTCCTCATCCATCCAACTCTGTGAATCAAAGCCCAGCATTCTTTTATTTCATCCTCTAAAAAAGATGGATGATCTATTCCCATCAAGGTTTTAATATAGTTTTCAAACCGATGTAATTCATTGGAGGTATCTACTAAAATCAATGCTAGAATAGACTGACCATGGTTTGCATCAATGCAATCTATTGAGATCATACCAAAATTTTATTAAATTATCCACTGTCGACTTCATATAAAATGAAAGAGACAATGGTTTAAAATTCTAGGCACTAATGATGCCGAAGTACGGCATTTCAACAAATTTACCCAGAAATCGGCCTTTAATTCATCAAATTGGGCCTGAAATTCTAAGGAATTGCTTGGAAACATATTGTTGGCATTTCCCACTTTCCGGTACAAGGTCCCACCAGGCGTACCAATGGTTGCGCTACTGGGCAAACTCACTATCGATCGGTGCGCCAGCGGCATGATCGATTAAAAGTGCGGGATCTTTTTTGCCCCTCGGGCCTGGGGACTTTCCTGAAAGCAGGAAACTTCGACGAAGAGATGGAAATTGCATGCAAAAAACCGTGCGCCCATAAATAACGAAGAGAGCTTTCGATTGATAGCAAATGTTTACACAGCAACGTTTCCAAGTATGGAAACTAAACTTCCTATCGACGGCAGCAAGAGCCTCTAAACTAAAGAAAAAGAAAAAAGACTAATTTGTCTAGTTGATGATTGATTGTGTCCTCATTTTCTTCTTTGACCCAATATTTATATTAAAGGCTTTGTAGAAAATAATTATCATTACAAGAAACTACCCACTTAAGAAATAACCACCCACTAATAAGTAACCAACCACACTTATCCCTTATCAATATGACACATTTTCAGAAGTTGGTTTCTTTCACTTCTTGAATCTTCCATTATTTCTTCAGAAATAATAAAAAGTAATTGTCATTTAGTGGCATTTAATAAAAGTGAACTTATTAGTAAAAAATATATTTTGTGGTGCAAACAACACTACACCAAGCAAACACCACACGGCTGCCTTGCAGCCCTTCTCTCACATAAAACACATATCTACTGACCCATCTCATACCCCTATACCCACTACTCACGAACACCCAGTCACAACCACCATGGCTGTGACTTCTCAACGCACCCATAGCCATGCCCCTCACGGAGATCTCCCTTATCCCCCTAATCCCAGAATCATAAATGAACAAGAAAACAAGAAAAAGCTTACCAAAAAATTTGATCACCGAAGTAATCCTTCTCTCTTACTCGATCTCTCTGCCTCTCTCTCTATCTCACTTTATCATAAACCAGAGAACAAGATGTGGGGGAAACGGCTCCTGTGTAGTATGCGAGTATATATATAAAACCCTAAAAAGACAATTACCAAAACCTCGCTAAATTTTCGTTAGTTATTCAAAACTAACCCGAAACTTTTTATTATTACAAAATAGCCTAAGATAACTATTTACGATAAACTATATGCTAGAAAAATTATTAGCGGATATTACGCTAACCCGCTTCACTATTCGTTGCTAAAAGTCGCTACATAAAGTAATGTCAACTAAAAGAAAATTCGTCGCTAAAAGTTGTCGATAAAAATTTGGTCACGCTAATCGCTAAAATATTTAAATAAATCCAAAAAAGTATCGGGGTGTTACAAGAAGAATTTAGCTCTTAAAGCTGAGGCCTCTCATGAACCTGCGGAGAACAGCGATGACTCTGATCCAGACATGGCATTCATCACTCGTTTGTTCAAGAAGTTTCTTACAAACCGACGAGATGGAAAGATCAGGAGGAGTCAGACAACCGAATCACAACAAAGAAACAATGGTGATTGGTGCGCTAGAGAAAATTCCGACACTTGTTATGAATGCGGCAGAACTGGACACATCAAAAAATACTGCCTGCAACTCAAGATAAATCAATAAGCACCAGCGGCCGAGACACAAAGGAAAAGAAATTCAAACCCAGAAAAGCTCTGCTGACTTGGGATGATTCTGATGAGAGTGATAAAGAGATGAGCGAAGACGACGGTATAGCTCAGTTATGCTTTATGGCCAAGGATGATCACTCAGATGAGGTAACCACTTTTAAAAACTTTGATTATGATAAACTTGAGTTAGCTTTTCTTGAACTTAGTGAAAATCATGAGAAGTTAAAACTTAAAAACGTTACCTTGAAAAAGAAAACCATTTCTTTGATAAATACTGTTGAAGAGTTGGTTAGTGAAAAGGAGGAGCTAGATGAACAAATTGAGTTTTACATCACCAAAAATGCTTCTTTAAAAAATGATCTAATTGCTTCTAAAAAGGAAAATTCTGATTTGTCTTCAGAAATCCAGTGTCTTAGAAGTGTAAAAACCCTGGAGAAAACTAGCTTTGAAAATCTCAACTGGAAAGAATATCTACACAAAAAGGGAGTTTAGAAAAAAAGATCGAAAATCTGAATCTTACGCTTTTAAAATTTTACACAAGGAAGAGAGAACTTGGATATACTTTTGGGAAGATAAAGATGTGTATTTGAAAAATGTGGGATTGGTTATGATCCTTCAAAGAAACAAAAGGATTATAAAAAAAAAATTAACAAAAATCTAGCTTCCTGTTCACCATTCACACTCTGTACAGCGTGTAATAAGAAGGGGCACTTCGTCATTTTAAAGTAGCTAGAAATCAAGATTCCTTTTTTGTCAATAAAAATAGAATGAAGCAAGTTTGGGTGCCAAAATATTGTTTACCTAATCTTCCAGGACGCAAAAAAGTGTGGGTACCTAAAAAAAACGAAATCAGAATATGTTGTATGTATGCTTGAAAGCGAAGGTGGATCCAAACAAATGGATCCTCGACAGCGGATGCCCAAGGCATATGACAGGTGATCGTTCAATGTTCTCTCGTATCACTCCAAAGGATGGTGGCCTTGTTACCTTCGGAGACAACTCAAAAAGGGAAGATCATCGGTAAAGGTAAAATTGGTAACAGTTAAATTTTCATTGATAATGTGTCTTTAGTTGATGGTTTGAAGTTTAATTTGATTAACATCAGTTAACTAATCGATAGTTGACACAAAGTTCATTTTGAAGATGACCACTGCCTCATCCGTCATGCCTCAGATAGAGGTACTTTGGTTGGTAAGAGAGATGGTAACATTTACATTGTCCTTTGATGCGTTAGATTTTTCTCGAGAAGTGTGTCTTTCTGTTCAACAAAATGATGTTTGGTTGTAGCATCGTAGATTAGGTCATGTGCATATGGATCTAATCAAGAAACTACTTTTGAAAGAACTTGTTAGAGGCTTACCAAAGTTGAAGTTTGTCAAGGATAAGGTTTGTGATGCCTGTCAAAGCGGCAAACAATTAAAAACCTCTTATCATGCCAAAAATGTCGTTTCTACTTCTCGTTCTCTTCAACTTCTTCACTTTGATCCTTTTGGCCACACAAGAAATGCTAGCCTTGGTGGAAAATTTTATGCATTCGTCATTGTTGACGATTTCTCTTGAAGTTTGTCAGGGATAAGGTTTGTGATGCCTGTCAAAACGGCAAACAATCAAAAACCTATTTTCATGCCAAAATGTCGTTTCTACTTCTCGTCCTCTATAACTTCTTCACTTAGATCTTTTTGGCCCCACAAGAAATGCTAGCCTTAGTGAATTTTTTTATGCATTCGTCACTGTTAACGATTTCTCTAGATACACCTGGGGGTTCTTTTTCTAACTCATAAGGATGAAGCTTTTGAAAAATCTTTAACCTTGTAAAGCTTCTACAAAATGAGAAGGAGGTTAAACTTGTGAAAATCCGGAGTGATCGTGGCGGTGAATTTGAAAAAGATTTGATACCTTTTTGTAATGATAATGGCATTGCTCATGAACTTTCGGCTCCTTGAACTCCCCCCAACAAAATGGGGTTTCACAGAGAAAGTACCGAACTCTTCAAGAGATGGCTAGAACAATGCTTCATGAAAACTCTTTACCAAAATATTTTTGGGCTGAAGCCGTCTGCACTTCTTGTTACGTATTGAATAGGGTACTTATCAGACTGATTCTTCATTAAACTCCTTACGAACTTTTCTCAAATCGAAAACCTAAAATTGATTTTTTTTTAAAATTTTCGGTTGTAAGTGTTTTGTTTTGAACAATCGTGAGAACTTGGGGCAAAATCTGACGAGGGTATATTTCTTGGTTATTCCTTGAAGAGTAGAGAATATAGAGTTTATAATCGTAAGACTCTTGTGGTTGAAGAATCCATGTATGTTGTATTTGAAGAATATAATGTTGAAAATCCATGTAAGCATACAGGTGATGACAGCGAGGAACTCTCCTTCGACTTAAACAACAAGTTAGATCTTTCTTCAAATGAAGGAGAGAGTTCAACATCATCCAACAAAGAAAATACCGAGACTCAACCGCTTCCCAAAAGCTGGAAATATTCCTCTAGCCACCCAAAGGAGCAAGTAATTGGTAATGTTGAACGCGGAGTAACGACCTGATCTTCAGTAAATCTCTTCTGCGGTGGTTTTGCTTTTCTTTCTCAAATTGAGCCTAAAAATATTCATGAGGCTCTAAAAGATGATGGGTGGATCCTTTCCATGCAAAAAGAACTGAATCAATTTGAAAGAAGCGATGTTTGGTTACTAGTCCCGCCTCCTGTTCAACAAAAGGTCATTGGCACCAAGTGGGTTTTTCGAAACAAACTTGATGAAGATGGCCATATTGTTCGAAACAAGGCTAGACTAGTAGCTCAAGGATACAATCAAGTTGAAAGGGTTGATTTTGATGAAACGTTTCCCCTGTTGCTTGACTTGAAGCTATCCGTATTCTCTTGGCATTTTCATGTCACATGAATTTCAAACTTTTTCAAATGGACGTAAAAGGTGACTTCTTGAATGGGGTAATTCAGGAGGAATTTTTTGTTAAACAACCTCCAGGTTTTGAAAATGAAAAATACCCAATCATGTTTTTAAATTTAAAACGGCATTGTATGGTCTTAAACAAGCTCCTCGAGCTTGGTACGAATGTCTTAGCAGCTTCCTTATTGATCATGGATTCTCTGGTGGCAAATTCGATACCACCATTTTTACTAAATCTCGAAATTCACATATTCTTATAGTCCAAATCTACGTTGATGAAATCATTTTTGGAGCCACTAACAATGATATGTGCCAAGAGTTTGCTGAGAGTATGCGTAGGAAATACGAGATGAGCATGATGGGGGAACTTACTTTTTTCCTCGGACTTCAAATCAAGCAATCAAAAGAAAGAATTTTCATTAATCAGTCCAAGTACACACGGGAGCTTTTGAAAAGGTTTGGTATGGATAATACTAAACCTAGAGGTACCCCTATCTCCCCTGGTATTAATCTTGTTAAAGATGAAAATGGTAAAGATGTTGATCACAAAATTTATCGTGGTATGATTGTTAGCTTACTTTATCTTACCGCTTTTAGACCTGACATAATGTTTAGTGTGTGCATCTGTGCCCGTTTTCAAGCTTGTCCTAAATAATCCCATCTTACCGCCATTAAACGTATTTTTAAATACCTATCTGGGACGATAAATTTAGGACTTTGGTATCCGCAAAATTCTTCCCTTGATCTAGTGGGTTTCTTCGATTCCGATTATGCCGGCTGTCTGGTTGATCGTAAAAGTACTAGTGGTACTTGCCAATTCCTTGGTGAAGCCCTGGTGTCTTAGCACAGAAAGAAACAGACTTTTGTTGTGCTTTCCACAGTGAGATAGAATATGTTGGAGCTGGCAGCTGTTGTGCTCAAGTTCTTTGGATGCGTCAAACCTTATGGGATTTTGGTGTTTCCTTAGATAAAATTCCCATCATGTGTGATAGTAGTAGCGCTATTGATATTAGTAAAAATCCGGTTCAACACTCTCGCACAAAGCACATTGACATTCGTTACCACTTTCTTCAACAACGTTTCGAAAGGATTAATTGAACTCAAGAAAGTAGGATCGAGAGATCAGCTTGCAGACATTTTTACAAAACCTTTAGCTGAATCCATTTTTTGTTTCGTTCGTCGTCGCTTAGGAATGTGTGATTTGAGCTGATTATTGTCCTAACATTTCTTCTGTTTTCTTTTGATCTTTTCAGTCGAAGGAAAATATTTTCCTTCGAATGAAAAGTTTTTTTCATTCAAATGAAAAGTTTTCCTTCGAAAGAAAACTTTTTCCTTCGAATGAAACTGATCCCCTTCAGGTTTTACCCTTCTGTCCATTTTAGTCGAATGAAAATAGTTTTCATTCGAATGAAATTTTTTCAGTCGAATGAAAATAGTTTTCATTCGAATGGATTCCTTCGTCTATAGTAACTCTTCATTTTTCACTGTTCTCTTTCCCTGTTTACTTTTCACAGTTTTCTGTCAAACTTTTTTACCCTTCTCACATCTTGCCTTCTTTCAACACTTTCTACTATGGATCTATCCACGCACCGTTCTCGCAGCCATCGTCGCTTTGTTTTGCAAGAAAACTCTGACAGTTCACCTGAGATTCTTCCCGCTCCATCACGTCGCAGCACACGTGTTCAGGATGCACACATTCCCTCACATGCTCCTGTCAACCAACCATCCACCCCTCCCCCAACTACTCCAAGTACTACTGTTCCTCCCTCCTCTTCTACTCCTTCCTCCTCTTCTGCTCCTCCACCTACCTGTCCTCCACCCATATGTCCTTACATATCACCCACATACATTCTTCGTATACCCCATTTTTTTTAAACTGCTGAAGACTAACTCAAATTTTATACAGACGTCGTTAATAGGGAGGTGGTTCCCGGTCGCCCTAGTGACCTCAAACTTATGGCACAACTTGGTGTCACGCCATTTTTTGAACGTATGGGGTGCACATCCCTCTTATCTCCTCCCTCCGTCTACTATCCCCACTTAGTACGCTTGTTTTATTCTAACATGACTTTTAACTCCGTTGCCTCCACATTCCTTATGACCTACGTAAATGGGGTCACTATTCACCTCGATGCCACCACCTTGGCCTAAATTCTCGGTTTCACTAACCAATCTTATCTTGTCGTTTTTCTCGGTAACACTTGGTGCACTACTGGTCTCTTCACCCCTCTCCAACAAAGTCAAACTTTATTCAACAATCAGTCTATTACTCGAGCCCAAAAACATAACCTCAGTGACCTCTCTCCTTTATATCGTATTCTTCATCTCATTATTTCTTATAATCTTTCAGGGCTCCGGTTCTTTTGCTTCATTCACCTTCCTCGATATTATACTTCTTACTCATTTTATTATGGGCTCTCCTTTAAACCTTGCGAGCATCATTTTACTTGTTTTGGATGCCCATAAAAATAAATCTTCTGCTCATCTTCCTTTTGGTCTTCTTCTGACTACAGTTTTTGAACATTTCAAAGTTCCCCTTCTGACAGCTCTCTTGGAATGCGTCTCTATTCCCAACACGCACATTTTAACTCTACTTCTTTTTCATCGTGCGGGATATACCATTAGCACTGACCCAATTACTCTTGTTCGTTCTCTTGAGCGGGCGGCACCATCTGAGTCAACTCAAGCACTTGAGTCAACTCATGTTCCTGCCCCTTTCTTTGACCTACCTTCGCCGACTGACCCTTCTTCCTCTGTTCCACCTTCGCCCACTAACCCTTCTTCTTCTGCACCCCGTCAACCCACACCACCTCACCCTTCTGACCCTTTTTTAGTCCCCTAACCGATTTTTCCAACCTCAATTTTGACAAATTTTCATCTTCTGACACTTTCTATCTCTGAGAGCAGCCCTCTCGTCTATCCAATACCGTTCAGCTCATTCTTGAATCCCAAACTACCTTGGCTACTTTTGTCACCGCCAATCAAACCGTTCTTCCTAACCATCTATCTTCCCTTCGGCAGTCTTCCGCCCAGCTCCTCTCCAATCAAATTGATTTCCACACCCTTCTCCACGATCTTGTTTCCAATATCTCCTCCCTTCCTCTTAACCACACTCTTATTTTGGAATGGTTGAATCGCATGCGGCAGAACCTACAACGTCAACATCATGCCACGCTTCACGCTCATCATCGCCAAGCTTATCTTTCTACCAACATTATGACTGACCAGAACCGCTACTTGGCGCATCAGATTTTTGATCAGGCGCATGGATTCTACGTCACTCGTCCAGACAACTTTCCATCTCGTCACACCGAAACCGAAGGTGAAGAATGATTTTTCAATCCCAACCTTTCATACAATCCTCTCATGCCGTAATCACCACGTGTGTTGGAAGTTGTCGAGTTTCCTACTTCTGATCTTCTCCTGGCTCTAGATCCTTCTTCATTTGCTGAGGGTGGTGACCGTAGACATTAGCAATTTTTATTTTTTTTCTATTGGGCTTTTCCCTCTTTTTGATTTGACAAAGGAGGACAACATTCTTATTGGTATCTTTTGAATTTATTGAACTGTAAACTTTTGAATATATTATTTCATCAATTATTTGTTTTGTTCTGAATGTTTATCTAATACATGAGGAGTACATTATATTTTCTTTAGATTAATATTGTCATCATCAAAAAGGGGGAGATTGTTGATTTTAAAAGTCAAAATTGTTTTATTTTGATGATTCCAAGATTATTGCCTCTGACATCAATCTAACACTGCTATTAAGAAAAATTTCAGGACCAATCATAATCAAACAAAACATGGAATATTCTTTGATCAAAGATTGGACTTGGAAGTGGACATGGACTTGGACGTGGATCTGGACTTGGACTTCATTTTATTTCTCTTTATTGTAATTAATCTTTTAAACTAAGTCTTTCTTAAAGATCTCCCAGAATATCAAGTAAAGAACAAACCAAGAAGTTTTCATCTCAAATATGTTTTTATTCGAAGGAAAAATATTTTCATTCGAATTGATCCATCAGTTACTTCTAGTCAAGTATTGAAAAATTGTTTTCAGTTGAAGCAAAAAATTTCAGTCGAAGCAATACTTTTCAGTCAAAGCAAAAGTTTTCAGTCGAAACAAAACCTTTGGGTCGAAGCAAAAGTTTTCAGTCGAAACAAAGTTTTTATTCGAATGAAAAGGAGTTCTCATTCGACTCAACCCTTCAGTGGCTCTAAACTTTCAAAGCTCTATCAATTGATTCGAATGAATCAAGGATTCATTCGATTGAAATCTTCAGAGATGTTTTCATTCAAATGATATTATTGTTTCATTCGAATAAATGTTTGAGTGATCCCATTTCGACGGTCATATTCTCTTTGAGTATAAAAAGGGACTCCTTGAGCATTTATTGCTTACTTCTCTAATCTCTGAAAAATCTCTCTTACTCTTTTCAAAAAGGCTCTCTCATCTTATTTCATACTTTAATATACTTTCCTTGAGTGAGTTCATATTTTGGGAAATTGAGGAGCAAGCTTATTGGTTCAGTTCTTGAAAGATTTCAGATCTTCCCACCTAAGAAAGCTTAGCTTTGTAATACTCATTGTAACATCTACTCGTAAAGGAGTGTGCATTGTATCTCAATTTTAATCTATTTTCAGTTGTAATTGTCGGAAACCTTGAAGGGTTTCGGATCTAACTGCGATTTGAGCTAGCACCCAAAGCTAGCTGCTTAGTGAAAGACTCGAGTAGGTCTCCCTTGTGTGGAATGCTCGGAGAATAAACGTAGGCTGGTGGGGACGAACCAGTATATATCTTTGTGTTGATTTATATTTACTGTTTCTGTTATTACATTGTAAATTAAGCTTTAAATTTATGCTCTAAGTTATAAACACCTATTCATCCCCCCCCCCTCTCGGTGTGTTTAGGGACCTACACTTATATATAATTATCAGTATTTAAATATTTTATTTTGTGTCACTTTAAAATATTTTCTTAAAATGACACGTGTTATCATTTTAGATAGGTAGTTATGTAATCAGCCAATGTCATTTTGTAAACTCTTTATATGAACCAAGAAAATCTCTCACTCTGAGAGAGGCGATAAAACCGACAAACCTTTCCTTGCCAAACACCTCTCTCTCTCTCTCTCTCTCTCTCTCTCTCTCGTATATATATATATATACACACACCCCTCCCCCCTGAATCCATCCCTGCTGCCGATTTTTCTAGCACGTGGTGACGTAGTAGATTAGATCATGGTTGAGTTAGGCTATTCGTTTGGGATCATGGTGGCTACGGTGAGCTCGACTGCCATCGTCATTGCGTCGCATCGCCATCAGTTAGATGCGGTCATCCATGTTTTCTGGCTCCAACAATCGATTCGCGTTTGAAGTTGGATTTTGTTGTCAGGGTTCTAGGGTGCTCTTTGGTTGGGTTGTGGTGGACGAAGGGTGTGAGTGTCTTATCCTTGATTAAGTGTCAATGTGTTGGTCTTTGGATACGGGTTCTTCGGTTCTTCCTTTGTCAGGGTTGTGGGTGCAGATCTTCCTTGGGATTTAAAAGGATTGGTGAGCCTAGGCAAGGTTTTTCTTCAAGGGTTTATATTCCCCCTTCCCCCTAGTTGATCCTCCTTGCCCTAGAAAGGTTTGTTTGGTTGCGGTTGGCGGTGGAAAGTGTCTGCATTTATTGATTTAGGATGTTTTGGTTGATGAAAACACGACGGAGTTTGCAATTAGCGGTTGAGTTGAAAAGATGGTGGAAGTTGCAATATGTGGTCGACAGTGGTCTGACGGGTTATTGGGCTTTGGTGGAGATTCCGATGGGCTATAGCCATAATCAAGCTACCGTCACGGTGGAGATTCCGACGAGCTATAGCCATAATCAAGGATTTTGGCAGGTACTTTCGGATTGGGTATAACCTGTTACTTGGGGTACTCTGGGGTTCTGTAACTATGTGATGGCCAGATAAGGGGGGCTTCCAGCACTGGCATGGGTTCACGAGGTTTGGGGTGACGATGCAACATGGGATAGGTGTCATGTCTACATAATTGGCGGTGAACAGTGTGGTGTGGTGTTGCTTGTTTTTTATTGGTTGCTTTATTTGGTATTATCTTGTTCTAAGTTAGTATTATCTTGTAGTTAGTTGGTTATTGCATATAAACACACACACATAAAGAGAGATAGTCTTATTTGTTTTGTAGGTTTTATATGTTTTATTTTATAGTTTGTTATTAATTTTGTCTCTGTTGTTGTAGGCCGTTCTTTTATTGTAATGCCTATCAGATGGAGACGTCATCTGTGAGTCCTTTACTTGCCTATCTGGGCATATTTGTAACTCTCTTTGTTATTCTTGATATATATATTTCTACTCTTAAATAAATAAAAAAAGATAAGTAGTTGTGTAACACCAAAATAGGTGTTATACCAAAATAAAATTTTCCTTTAAATAGTACGAGTCAACGTGACACACGCTATGCGTTTGTAAAGATAAAATTAATGATATGAATTTCATTTAAAAATGAAGTATCACGTATAAGTGTTTATTATCACATTCAGTAAAATGAATTTTAAGTTATGAAAACTAAATATATCCATATAAGAAGTTATCTGCTATTTAAACTTTTTTTTGTTTGTCATTTTCTGAAAGAAAAAAAATTAAAGAATGCCAAGTTTCAACATTCTAGTTATGTAGCTATCGTGGCATTCTGCAAAAATGAAGTTAGCAATACGATAATTTATAAAATCAAGCTTGAACTTTACAATACAGTTTGACTATGATTTTTAATGAATTTAAATGGCCCCAGGTGGAACAATAAAGTTGCTTGAAATTTTTTAAAGAATTAAACATGATCTGTAAGTGTTTTAAACTGTGAGGAAAAAAGCATGTCCTTAAGGTAGTTATACACTATTAAATACTTTTATTTTGTACTATATTTTAAGAAATTTCTCAGTGTCATATTGCCAAGTATCACCATTTGAAATAGTTAGTTATGTGACACCAATTAACTAAAAGGGGTTTTCTCTTTAGATACAAACTGTCGTGCACACGTACTCATTCATTGTATAACTCATACAATGACTTTATATGTGACATTTGATACGGGCTCACACACACACGCACACATATATATATATATATATGTATATCCAATGAAAGACTTATCACTGAAAACATATTAATGACATTTTAGTTATAATATGACATCCTATTTTTGAAATGCAGTAGAAGAAAGGGTATCCAAAGATAAAATTGAAAGAAATAATAATTGAAAAACGTGCAACATAAAATGAATAACCTTTCTGTTTGTATTAAAGTATCACCTGTATTAGGATTTCTTCCTGTTAAAATTAACTGTATGGTGTTAACAAAATTATAAGGGTTTAGTCCTAAATCTGCCATTTGTTTTAAATCATCAGGAAAAGTCTTTTGCCATTCTTCGAAATTAGCTTTAGTAATGGGACCTAGAAATTGCATCATATACCTAATCATTTCTTCGCCTGTATCTAAATTATCAGATTGTTTGGTGATGAAATTTGCAACTACTGCATCTTTCCATACTTGTATATAATTATTTCTTTGTTGTGGATCTACAGCTGTTATATTTAAAATGAAAGGTTCTGAAGCCTTTTAACATTCCGGGGTGAAAACGCTCAATGGCGAAACACATTCTATGAATTGAACATGAACATTTCTAAGTCTGATATGACTAAAAACATCTTAATAATGTCATTTTTTAACTGTCTAGCTAGTTGTATATTAGTGCATTTGGATACTAATATTTCTATAACTCTTTCAAAAATGTCTCCTAAAGAGGGAGTCCATGTAGGGTCTGGGTATAATTTTTAAATTGTTTCGTAAATTTCTCTTCCTAAAGCTCCTGGTAGTTTATTTAGAAATTTATCTACTATCACAGGTTTATATATATTGCCACTCTGTGATGCAAAGTAATAGTATTCTTGCATGTAGGGTTTTATTTTGTGTCAACTATATAGATGTACTTGTTCTAATTTTCTAGCTGCTTCCTTCGTTAAACCAATCGTCAATCCTTGCGGACCTGCCAAAGGCATAATGACGTCTGGTATCCGTAGATTAATCATTCAAAAGGGATAGAGTCCCCGGTTGGACCGTGATCCAAGAAGGACGAAGTATAATATAGATAAAAAAACACAGCGGAATATTGAAAGGATTTAAAAGGATAGGGCAAAAACTTTAGATAGAGAGAGTCTATGTAGAAGATTTCATTTTTCAAAACTTCAGGATGCCTGGTAGGTCTAGTCCAGAGTAAATCTCAGGATGCTGGGTTGAACAATCAAAGTTAACCTTTCAGACAGTTAACGTCGGCAGAAGAAGACAATGTAAACTCAGCAGCTCAGCATCTTTTAGATTTATAGGCTACTTTTAAAAGTTCTTTATCATGTAGTCTAAGAAAGTTTATTTGTAATTTTGTACAGCTGTAAAGTATTAGTCCTTTAGGGTCCTGTAAGTTAGCTTTTCCCTGCCTATATAAACTAAGGCAGAGTTCATTTTATAGGTACGAGTTTGTAAGTACGAGTGCAAATCTTTTGAAGAGCAATACAATTTTCTCTTTGAAACTTCTCTACTTCATGCAATCTCACTTTTCCTTGTAAATCAAATCAGTTCTTCAACTCAAGTACGCAGCAATCCTTAGTTCAAGTAAGTTTACTCTTTAAACTTGTTTAACATTCTGGGGTAAAAACGCTCAATGGCGAAACACATTCTATGAATTGAACAGGAACATTTCTAAGTCTGATATGACTAAAAACATCTTAATAATGTTTTGATTCAAAATCATATGGCATTTACTTGGGAAAGAGAGACTCCTTTAAATTTTTTGTTTTTAAATATCACCTGCGACTCATGCGGTGAACAAGACCACTTAAGTTCGAATTGTCTCAGAAGACATAACAATAGTAATTTTAAAGCAATGATAGTTAATAACACTAATGAAGATCTCCTAGAAGTAGATGAAACACTTAGTGATACAGAAAGTATATATAGTATTAAATCCATAGATGAAATACATACATATATATATATATATATATATATATAATTTGAAGAAATGACCTTAAATCTTTGTGTACTGAAGAGCAGGCATATCCCAAACATGCATACCCCAGTGGGACAGAGATTCCTTCCTCGGATATATATTATAAAGCCGCAATTGAGAGAATTTTACAAAGTCACTCACTGCTTACTTGAACGCTGTTACCTTGCCATATGGTTTTTTTAATTTTTTATTTTGACTTTCTAAGACAAGTTTGAGTTTACTCACCTTCTTAATTATGTTTTGCATTCAATTTTTTCTCTATAGCATCTATTCAATTTGATTTAAATCCTCCCCCCCCCCCCCCCAAAAAAAAATCCATTTCTTCCACCCTAAAAGCCTCGTTCTATCTCTCTTTCACTCACAAACCTGTATGTACCTTATACATCTCTCTTTTATCTAAATTTGTGGACATGCATACTTCTTTTATCTCAATTTCCTTCTAAAATTTTGGGTACAATATACTCCTACTAATACCATTTGCACATAACTCAAGCTAATTTGATGGTTTTAATTGAAAATAAAGGCTTCGTATTTCAGTTGTGTAAACTAATCCCTAATTATCTCCAACACTTTTACGTTCATGTTTTTGTCTATGATCCATAATACTTAGGGTGTGTTTGATAACACAATTAATCACTTAAAACTTAAAATTTTCAATAATTTTCAAATAGACAAATAGACAGTATTATCCAGAAAAATTCTATCTTAAGATAACTCTAGACAAATAGACAGACTTTTATCTTATACAATTTTATAGAACCAGACAATCTTTTATTATTTACAGATGGCATATTCTTCAGCATCTTCATCCGCACAGACAAGACAAAGTCAGGCTAACCAGGCAAACCCTGTTTTTCCAACCCAGTTTATCAGCTATGTTGATAATCTGGGCCGAAACACGATCAATTCTACTGGCATTAATTTAGAAGGCCTACATGCTGGTTCTCGGTTTCAGGTCAAAGATCACAAAATTTGTCCTTTCCCTGTTGACCAAAGAACGATTTTAGACAACTTATGGCAATCCTTTGTTAAAAAAGACAATGGGTGGTTTGTCAATATACATATATATATATATATATATGTATGTGTATATATATATATATATATGCACACACACACACACACACACACATGTATATTTATATATGTATACATATATATATATATGTATGTGTATATATATATATATATACATATATATATATGTGTGTGTGTGACTATCAATATCAATTATTTGTTCTAAAGAAATTATAGGAATAGAAGGTGTTCTGAATAATCTAAGAACTCTATTTTGTAATGTGTTTTCATTACGCCTTCTAGTTTCAGTAGCCAAAACTTCTGTTCTGGTTCTATACCAGTAATAGAAGCGTTTGTAATATATTTATCATAAGTTATTGGGTTGCCTGTAAATCCTATTCCTACATCTTCTCCTACACATCTATTTTGTGTTTCTCTATAATGCATAAATAATCTGGTTTGATTAAACTGAGAATGATGTTGATATAGGATTTGTGGAGATATTAAATCTAGTCTGTTTTGTCTAAATTGTTGTATTTGACTATCAATATCTATTATTTGTTCTAAAGAAATTATAGGAATAGAAGGTGTTCTGAATAATCTAAGAACTCTATTTTGTAATGTGTTTTCATTACGCCTTCTAGTTTCAGTAGCCAAAACTTCTGTTCTGGTTCTATACCAGTAATAGAAGCGTTTGTAATATATTTATCATAAGTTATTGGGTTGCCTGTAAATCCTATTCCTACATCTTCTCCTACACATCTATTTTGTGTTTCTCTATAATGCATAAATAATCTGGTTTGATTAAACTGAGAATGATGTTGATATAGGATTTGTGGAGATATTAAATCTAGTCTGTTTTGTCTAAATTGTTGTATTTGACTATCAATATCTATTATTTGTTCTAAAGAAATTATAGGAATAGAAGGTGTTCTGAATAATCTAAGAACTCTATTTTGTAATGTGTTTTCATTACGCCTTCTAGTTTCAGTAGCCAAAACTTCTGTTCTGGTTCTATCCTCTATATTTCCTCTTCCCAAAATATGACTATTGTGACTTGTCATAAACTAGGAAGTTAAGTTTGTCTTGGTTTTTCCTAACTGTAAATTATTCATATTGTTTATGATTCCTATAGAGATATCTGTAGGTACCCTTAAATTGTTTAATTCTATGGTTTGATCAGTGGTTTGATCTAAATGATCTAGTCTTCTATGAAATTCAGTAGTGCAAACATAGAACATAATAGATCTGATAGACCAGATTATAAACCTAGAGGTAAACGTCATCCTTTAGAACCTATTAATTTACTAAGATCTTTAAAATACATTCTTGCTTGATTTACTAGGCCTAAAAATGCCTGGATCTGTTTTAATCCTTCTAATTTGTCTGGAAAATCTAAGATCTTCTTAGCTATGTGCTCTTGTAATTTTATCTTGCCATTACCTATTTCCATTCCTAAAAACTTTATATTTGTTTTGAATAATTCTACTTTCTTTTTACTAAGGATTAAACCATGTTTGTCAAAAAGTTTAAAAACTAATTCTAAATGGGACAAATGTTCTGTCTCATTTCTACTACAGACTAATATGTCATCTATGTATACTAAGATAAAATTATTATAAGGTCTGATACCAAAATGGAGGGGGGTTTGGCCGGAAAAAACAAATCCCAAGATTTTCTGATTAAGTCTACTTCGTTAAACCAATCGTCAATCCTTGCGGACCTGCCAAAGGCATAATGACGTCTGGTATCCGTAGATTAATCATTCAAAAGGGATAGAGTCCCCGGTTGGACCGTGATCCAAGAAGGACGAAGTATAATATAGATAAAAACACAGCGGAATATTGAAAGGATTTAAAAGGATAGGGCAAAAACTTTAGATAGAGAGAGTCTATGTAGAAGATTTCATTTTTCAAAACTTCAGGATGCCTGGTAGGTCTAGTCCAGAGTAAATCTCAGGATGCTGGGTTGAACAATCAAAGTTTTCTTTTAAGGTTATAAACTCAGGGCATGCGTTAGTCTGCGGGCTTTTAACGCCATCACTCGGCAATAACCCTGAACGACTCGCTCCCACTTTTGTTTCAAACCCATAAAGAAGACTCTAACAATTCTTTTAGAAGCATAATCGATTTAGATCTAGGTAAACCAGTGGTAAGCATAATCATTTTTCAAAACAAAAAATTTAAAAGAATCTCTCTTTCCCAAGTAAATGCCATATGATTTTGAATCAAAACATTATTAAGATGTTTTTAGTCATATCAGACTTAGAAATGTTCCTGTTCAATTCATAGAATGTGTTTCGCCATTGAGCGTTTTCACCCCAGAATGTTAAACAAGTTTAAAGAGTAAAACTTACTTGAACTAAGGATTGCTGCGTACTTGAGTTGAAGAACTGATTTGATTTACAAGGAAAAGTGAGATTGCATGAAGTAGAGAAGTTTCAAAGAGAAAATTGTATTGCTCTTCAAAAGATTTGTACTCGTACTTACAAACTCGTACCTATAAAATGAACTCTGCCTTAGTTTATATAGGCAGGGAAAAGCTAACTTACAGGACCCTAAAGGACTAATACTTTACAGCTGTACAAAATTACAAATAAACTTTCTTAGACTACATGATAACGAACTTTAAATAAAAGTAGCCTATGAATCTAAAAGATGCTGAGCTGCTAAGTTTACATTGTCTTCTTCTGCCGACGTTATCTGTCTAGATAAGGGGCATATAATTCAACTTTAGTGGGTCAGTGTGTCTTGATTTTTCTTCTAAAAAGTAGATGCCTTGGAACCACTTTAGTGGGTCAGTGTGTCTTGATTTTTCTTCTAAAAAGTAGATGCCTTGTCTGTTAATAATGCAGTCTGTGCCTTTGCTTTCTTCTACTGTCTTCTAGGAGAATCTCTTTTTACAGCTGTCTTTTTATTTTTTATGGGGCCTTTCACTAGAATTCTTCTGTGTCTGGTCTTCTGTCTTTTCTGATGATTCACTGGAGGAAGAAATAATGCTGGGGCTCTGTCTCTGAGCATCTTGAAAGATAGAGTCTTCAAAATTGCTCGTAGATGTTTCTGCCTTGCCTGTCAGTGTCTTGTTAACGAGTTCTGCCAAAACTTTGGCTACTTGATTTTGAATTGCCATAGCTTGTCTTTTTGCCTTTTTACTTTTTAATTTCCTTAATTCCATTTTTCCCAAATGGACAGGGGTCTCAGGATTTGATGAGTCTTTACCAGTTACCTGTTGAACTGGACTAGGAATATGTTCTCCTATATTCAAAGGGTTTTCAGTGTTTTTGAGTAAAACACCAACTATATCAACTTGAGAAGTCTTTACCAGTAGCCTGTGATACTGGACTAGGTGCCTTTTCTCCCGAGCACATGGGTTTTTCAGTAAT